>AWWV01008720.1:0-89149 GCA_001974805.1 Corchorus capsularis
ACCTTNAGGTTTATGGTTAGTTCTATCAGCAAATTGGATAATAAGATCAGTTTCAAGTAGAGGTTCTATTTTCAATTGCTTATAAACAGAATAAGGCATGATATTAATCAAAGATCCATATTCACACATAGCTTTACCTACGTCATTCTTTCCTATACTACAAGGTATAGAAAAAGAACCTAAACTATTGCATTTATGATGCAATTTCCTTTGATAAGCAGCAGATATATTTTCATCCATGTAAGCATATTTTTCACAGTACTTAATCTTATTATTGCATAATTCTCTAAGAAAAGGAGCGTACCTTGGTACTTTGGCTATTTCATTAACTAAAGGGATATTTACCTCTAAATTCCGAAGTAAATTGAGTTGTTGAGCAAACCTTTGAGGGAATGGTAGTGGATCATACTTAGCTTGCATCTCCTCCATCCATTCTTCTTCTGATTGTTGATGTTCAGCGTCAGGCACGGCAGGTACATCTTTCTTGATCTCGGTTGAAGTCTTCATAACTCCTTGAATTGGCTCATCGAACACATCAATGGCTGGTAGTGTTTTAGGAAAATTAGGTGTTGGAATTGATGACATCGCAGGTACTTTCGGCAATTCCATCCAATGCTGGGTTTCTTCAATAGCGTTGATTCCTCTTTTTTGAATAGAAGGTTGTGAACAAACACTCATAAATTCAGCAAACATCTTTGCTAAATTTCCGCATTGAGTAGTCACTTTCTTTAGCTCTTTCCGAATTTCGGCTATCTCTGAATCCTTTGCGGCATCGGTTTCGTTGGTTGTACCAAATTGATGTATATTTTCCACCATAGTATTCAGCAGCTTCCTCGCTTCTTCAGGGGTTTTGAATGTAAGTCCTCCTCCACTGGCAGCATCGACATAAGTGCGATCTTCATAGATAAGGCCATCATAAAAGTGTTGAATCAAAAGTGCTTCGCTGATGTTGTGGTAAGGGCAACTTGCGCAGATCTGGTTGTATCTCTCCCAATATTGGTACCACTTTTCGCCTTGCAATTGTTGACAAGTGTTGATCTTTCTTCTAACATCAGCACGCTTAGCTTCTGGAAAATATTTGTTCAAAAATATTGTCTCCATCTCTTTCCAAGATTTTATAGATTTGGGTGGTAGTCTTAAGAACCATTCTTTTGCCTTTCCGTCTAATGTGACAGGAAAAGTTCGAAGTTTTAAGTCCTCTTCAGGCATCCCAGTGATTGTAGCACACTTCAGAAAGAAACTTTGCAGATGTTCATGAGGATTTTCATGATGTTCTCCTTGAAAAATCGGCAACATACGGATTACTCCAGGCTTCAGTTTGTAGGACATATCCATGGCTGGATAGTCGATACAAAGGGGCGGCAATTCACAGTTGAAATTCAGCTCTCGTAACGTTTGTGATTGCTCCATCGAATCTATTCTGACAAAACAAAGATGATCAATTGCAAATCTAATAGAAAATAAAACAAGAGAAAAAGAAAATTAAACACAATATCCCCGGCAACGGCGCCAAAATTATGATCGTGTCGTCAACGAACATAAAATAAATAATTATCCCAACAATTACTAACTAAACTAGCTAGGGCAAGTAGGGGTCGATCCCACAGAGAGAACGGCTCTTCCTTTTCTCAAACAAAACAAATTAATAAAGAGAATTTAAAGAAGAATTAAAATTAAATCTTAACTAAGTAAATTAACTACGAAAGCAATCAAGAAAATAAAAGAAAACAATTAATCAAAAGCAGTGAATAATATCGAAAATAACAATTAAATAGAAACAACCTCCAACATAGAATTAATATCCCTCTTGACAACAATAACATGGATCATCGATATCTAAAGATTATGAGAACCTTGAATAGCTTGTCGGACTTAACCTAAATTACCTTAATTAGATTAGATTACCGATTAAAGTCAATCTATCCCTTTTACTCTTTCAGCAATCAATTACTTTCTTATGGCTTAGAGATCACTTAGGAATAAAGCATGAAGAACAAGTAATTTAATAACAAACACAATGAGAAATTTCTCGCCCATTGATTCTTTTCTCTCTTGGATGGAGGATTAATTCACATCCAATTGCTACATAAAATTAAGCTGGAGTGATTAATTCACAACCTAATCTAGCTAATGCTAACTCAATTTATCATGAAAGTGTCGACCCAATCAATCAAAACAAGCAACATAGAATTCATACAGAGATCCAAGAAATACTCAAATAAATTCTCATATAAAAGTACAAAATCTCACCATGGAATTAGTCAAGAGATCAATTAAATTCTACATTGGAGAGAAGAAAAGATTACTCACTCATAAATTGAGTGATCATCCACAAATAAGAAGAAAAGAACTTATCTATAGAGGAGGAAGAGAGAGGGGCGGCGGCTCCTAGGGTTTTTCTCCTCCAAACCTTCAACTAAACAATATATCTTATGAAGAATAAAATTACTTACAAAATCTAGACCTAAGGTGGCTATTTATAGTGGAGAAACAAGGGTAGGGCGGTTTAGGGCTGTCTTGGACTCCAAGTAGGATTAGGTGTCATCCTAGAATAGAATCCAACGTCAAAATAGGATTCTGGAATTTTCTGGATTTCTGCAGAAACTTCACTGGCAGATTCGGGCTTGAAATCGGCAGAATTGGGCTTCAGACTTCAAAGCAAAATTGTAGAGCTCGGAGTTAGCTTTCCAACGAGTACTCATGGGCTTAAAACGGACATCTGAGCAGAAAGTTATGGCCTTTCTACCGAGACTGCGCTGAAAACGGGCTTATATCGCAAATCTACGGGATTAATGCGGGATTTGGATATTCTTTTGGATATTGGGCCTACAAATTGGGATTTTAACTCCAATTATATGTTTATATGGGCTAAGGATATTCCCATATAAATAATCCAAAATTCCTTAGCTTCAGGGCTTCTTCTGGGCTTGGCTTCAATCCTTTGTAATTTTAGCTCCAATCTTCAATTCTTGCTCCTTGAAATAATTCTTCAATGATCTTCAAATCTTCAAATTATCTTCAAGAAATCTTCAAACACGAACTTTGCATCTCCAAATCTATACTCAAAATTACTTTGCTAATATCTGTGTAAAAAGTAATCAAAATAGCTCCAAAAGTAGTGAAAATAAGCAAATTCTCAATTTCACATCTCATAAAGACTAAAAACACAAATACTTAGAAAATAAGGTATAAATGCATATAAAAGTAGTAAAAAGTATAGAAAAATAGCTATAAAAATATGCATAATTTCAGCTCGATCAACAAGTCCGCTCATGTGATAATCTTGCAGATTTATTCGTAAGGCACTTCCTATTACAATATTTGAGAAGTTTGTCCATCATATTGGAGTCTGTAGACTCAAAGATCTTGAATGATGTTATCATGAGGGGGAGTTAAATACGCGTTGTACTCTTTTTCCCTTCACCATGGTTTTTTTCCCATTGGGTTTTCCTGGTAAGATTTTTAATGAGGCAGCATTTGAATGCGTATTTGGAGTTCATATGTACTCTTTTTCCTTCACTAGGTTTTTGTCCCACAGGGTTTTTCCTAGTAAGGTTTTAACGAGGCATATTCTCCAACAATTGACATCCAAGGGGGAGTGTTATGAATATACATGTACATAATGTATATATTGTGGATGTCCATGAATGTAATAATGGATAGATAAGATTGTTGACTTGGTAGATTCATACACATTTACCTATGTGCTTAGATTCATCCTCTTGTATTTATTATGAGGTATCTATGTGCCTATAAATAGGCCATTTACCTTGTTATGGGATTACATGAATAATAACAATCTCTCCCATTCTCCATATTCTTTTCTTCTCCATATTCTCTTGTTCTCTCAATTCTCTTGTCTTTTCCATACTCCAATTCTCTACTCCCATACTTTATTTTGTTATCATTTCACAACATAATGGGTGAAATATTTCTTATCAAGTGTAATAAAAATCTAATGATTTGTCTCTTTTACCCTTTAAACAAAAAGGAAGTTGTTTTTCTCTTTATCTCCATCTCCGTCGTGTCTCTCTTCCGTCGTGACTATTGCCTCCTCCCCGACGATAATGTAAGGACTTTGGAATCTCATGATTCACCTTAATAAAAATCCCCATGTCTCTACTGATGCACCAAGGGCTTATCATGGACATGAAGAGCACAATGGAGATCATGGAGAGGTTGATCATGGACTTGAAGGAAGCATGGACAAGCTTGAAGAAGGAGGAGGAATCGCAAACCCTAATTCAAGTAGCATGGGAATCGCAAAACCTACTTCAAATGAGAAGGAGAAGCTTAATCAGCAATTTGATCCTTTGGTGATGCCATTAGGTCCTATGACTAGGGCTAGAGCTAAAAGGTTCAAGGAAGCATTATTGGTTTTGTTCAAACTCATCTTGAAGGCTTGAAGTCCATTGAAGATCAATTGAAGAGTATTGAAGGTCATAAGCCAAGGAATATTCCTAACGATTCCAAGCTATGCACCTTGCTTGAAATCGTTGAGCCTTGATCCTTTCATTGTGTAATTCGGCCAATTGGGCCTTAATTCTATCTTAGTTTAGCTAGTTAATTAGTTTAGAAGACATTTAGTTGGGCCTTGTTTGACTAAGTCCAATCCTTTCTTAATTTAGTTATGTATTTACTTTTCTTAGTAGGACAAGGAGTAGGCTAGTTCCTTTATCCTTCCTTTATGTTATGCCGCCCTTAAGGCTTTAGGATTAGGGGGTTTGCGTTATCTTATGCCTATATAAAGGCACTATCCCCCTCTTGTAAACACAAGTCAAGTTATCAATAAAATTGAGAGGTTTATTCACCCATATCGATTATTTGGCTTCATTGTTCTAGTTTGAGCAAACTTAGGGTTCCTCAATCCTGTAGAGTCCTAGAAAACAATTAGGTTGTGATTGCTTAATTGTTTATGAATCTTGAGGTTCAATTGCAGGTCTAATTGAGAGTTTAAGGCCGAAGAACGAAGAAGAAGACTAGGTTACGTTTATCGAATTCTACAAGTCTAGAAGTTTTGGTGTTTCAAGTCGACTTTGGTGGCTATTCAAAGGTGGATTTGAATATAATACAACTAGATTCGTGTCAATTGGTATTCAGAGCATAGGTTGTCATCTTCAATCGATAAATCTATCCTTCTATTCATCATTCATCAAGTTTTCATCCATCAAACTTCATCTTGTTCTTATCGCACCATATTGTTCAAAAACTCAGAAACTTCAAAAAATCAGTGTGGATTCATCTTAACTCCGTTTTCTTTAAAATTTCAGATTTGAGTTCCTTATAACTAGTATTTATATCGAAAAATATCAAAAAAATAAAAAACAAATAAAAAAAATTCAACTAGAAACTTCTGATTTTTGTTCTAGATTCGTTTGAGCTCGGAAAGCTTTAAAATTTGAGCTATAGACTTCTTTTAGTGTGATATTTCTGGGAAATATATTGAAAAAAAAATAAAAAAATCTACGGTGTTATCGACTTTTTGCAAAAACTAGGGTTTTTGAGTTGGGAAATTGGGGATTAGGGTTTATCTTGTGCAATTGGTTCAATTGATTGCAATTAACCCTAATTGATTGTTTAATTGAGATTCTTGGGTTGCTTTTGTTGTGATTTGGGACTTAATTTCAGGTTAAAACCCTATTGGAGACAAGTGGTATAAAATTTGATCTAAGTGGTACTAGGGTTTCTAATTGATTAAATTGTGTAATTTGGAGGCTGTTTCACCCTTTTCCAGGTTGAGATTAACGATTTTGCAGGGTCAAGACAGGAACTTTGTGGTCTTCAATTAAGTGTGAAATCGACATTGGAAGATTGTTTTGGTGTTTCTATATCACTTTCCTTTGATTCACAAAAATTTTGCTACTAGTTGTTTGTTCCTCAAGTAGGTCACGAAAAGAAAGGAGTTCTTTAACGAGTTGCTCTTATTAGGCCTATTGAAGCTAGTAAAAGGTATACACACACACACTTGTGAGGAATTTTTTACTATTAATCTTTGTTACCATGGAGGGTCAACAAGGAGAACAAAATCAAGCCAATTTGGCTACTATGTTGCAAGCTCTAATGCAACGATTGGATACTATGGATACTAAATTTGATGCTTTGGCTAATAATGTCCAACAAGTAAAGGATGGCCAAAATCAACAAGTTCAACCTCCTCAACAAATAGGCAATGCCGCAAACAATGAGAGAGTTCAACCTCCACCACCAAGACAAGTTATTCCTAGAATCGATCCTATGGAGAGATTGAGACAACAAGAGCTTGGAGGTCAAGCTTATAATGAGAATTTGCGACCTAGGAAGGGAGTTGAAAGAGAGGAGCTTAAAGACAACATCAAGTACAAAATCCCTAAATTCAATGGGAGAGGGTCACCATCGGATTACTTGGAGTGGGAGTCAAAATTGGACATGTACTTTGACTATCATCCCCATGCCGAATCCAAGAAGGTGCAAATTGCTACCCTTGAGTTTTCGGAGAATGCTTTGAATTGGTGGAATCAATTGGTTCAATCAAGGAGAAGAAATTGGAGAGGCCTATTGAAACTTGGTTGGAATTGAAGAGTTTCATGAGAAAGAGATTTGATCCAAGCTTTTATGTCAATTCTCTTTATCAAAGCTTACAATCTTTAAGGCAAGGAACAAGGAGTGTTGATGCGTACTACTCGGAGATGATGTTATTGATGTCTAGGGCCGAAGTTGATGAAGCTCCACAAGCCACCATGGCTAGATTTATGGCGAGTTTGAATAGAGATATACATGACATAGTGGACATGCAACAACACTAGGATGTTGAGGAATTGCTTCAACATGCTTTGAAGGCCGAAAGCCAAGTTAAGAGGAATGGCGCTAAGAAGAGCTTTGCATCATCATCAAGGTCATGGAAAACTCCAATTAAGAAAGATGAGAAATCATTCAACAAAGAGAAGGAGTTGGCGCAAAATGGAGCAAGCCCTAAAACCGGTTTTAAGTCTTCATCAAGTTCTTCTTCTAAGAATCATGTTAAGTGTTTTAAGTGTCAAGGATATGGTCAATATGCTAAGGATTGCGTTAACAAAAAGGTTATGTTCACTAATGACTATGGAGAAATTGAAAGTGAAGATGAAGAATTTGCCCTAGGATCTAGTGCTGATGGAGATGATGAAAGGGGATTTGCGCATGATGATGAGGATGATGATTATGGTAATACACCGGCACTCATGAACTTAGTTGCAAGAAGAACTTTAAGTGCCTATGTTAAAGGAGATGTGCACAATCAAAGGGAGAATTTGTTTCATACTAGGATGTATGCGAATGGGAAGCCTAGTAGTGTGATCATTGATGGAGGAAGTTGTACAAACATAGCTAGTGTGTACTTAGTGAAGTAGTTGTCGTTGCCCATTACCAAACACCCTAAACCTTATAGTTTAGGATGATTCAATGATAGAGAGGAGATTAAGGTTAACAAACAAGTTTTAGTTTCTCTTTCTTTAGGCAGGTACAATGATGAGGTGCTATGTGCTGTTCTTCCAATGCAAGCATGTCATGTTTTACTTGGTCGACCATGGCAATATGACAACAAGGTCCATCATGATGGTGAGACAAATAAGTATTCTTTTGTTTGTGGTAAGCATGCTATTACTTTGATTCCTTTATGACCTCAAGAAGCTTTAAAAGATCAATAAAAATTGAAAGAGGATTTTGCTAAATTGGAATCGGAATATAGGGTTCAAGAAAAGGCTAAGAATGTTACTTCTAGTGTGAATTGCGTTGACAACAAATCTGTTTTGGTTGATAAGCATGCTAGTTCTAAGAATGTTGTTAAGGAGTGTATATTAGCTACTAAGAGTGAGATTAAAGAAGCTTTGAATGATAATTCTGTTTTAAACCTGCTTTTGCTTAAAAATACACTTCTTGCTACTAACGACTTGGAAAGAGAGCTTCCAAGCAACATTGTTTCTCTTTTGAGTGATTATGTAGACGTGTTTTCTGAGGAAATTCCTAGCGGTTTACCACCAATTAAAAGAATTGAACATCAAATTGACTTCATCCCTGGAGTGCAAATACCTAATAAGCCAGCTTATAGGACAAATCCTGAAGAAACAAAGGAGTTAGAGAAGCAAGTTGGAGAGCTACTACAAAAGGGTTTTGTGTGTGAAAGCCTTTCTCCATGTGCAGTTCTTGTTTTGCTTGTTCCTTAGAAGGATGGGACTTGGAGAATGTGTGTTGATTATAGGGCAATAAACAACATAATGGTAAAGTATCGTCACCCTATTCCTAGATTAGATGATACGCTTGATGAATTGCATGGTGCTTGCTTATTTTCAAAGATTGATCTTAAGAGTGGCTATCATCAAATTCGCATGAAAGAGGGTGATGAATGGAAAACTGCCTTTAAAACTAAGCTAGGATTGTATGAATGATTAGTTATGTCTTTTGGATTGACTAATGCACCTAGTACTTTCATGAGGTTAATGAATCATGTCTTGAGAGCTTATATTGGCAAGTTTGTTGTTGTTTATTTTGATGATATACTTGTGTATCGCCGAAACCTAGATAAACATGTTAAGCAGCTGCGTTGTTTGTTAGATGTACTTAGGGTTGAGAAATTGTATGCTAACCTTAAGAAATGCACCTTTTGCACAAACAAGCTTGTTTTTATTGGTTTTGTGGTGTCATCGCAAGGTATAGAAGTAGATGAGGAGAAAATCAAAGCAACTAAAGATTGGCCAACCCCCACCAACGTTGGTCAACTGAGATCTTTCCATGGATTAGCCAGATTCTATATGAGGTTTGTTAAGGATTTCAGCACCTTAACCGCCCCTATTACAAGTGTGATGAAGAAGAATGCACCATTCAAGTGGGAAAAAGAACAACAAGAAGCATTTGAGACCTTAAAGGAAAAACTAACTAATGCTCATTTGCTTGTTTTACCTAACTTTAACAATACTTTTGAGATTGAATGTGATGCATCACGGGTTAGAATTGGAGCTGTTTTAATGCAAGGAGGGAAGCTCGTGGCTTATTTTAGTGAGAAATTGAATGAGGCTGCATTGAATTATCCAACCTATGACAAGGAGTTGTATGCTCTTGTGAGAGCATTACAAACATGGCAACACTACCTTTGGCCTAAAGAGTTTGTGATTCACACGAATCATGACAGTTTGAAATACTTGAGAGGCCAACAAAAGTTGAACAAACGACATGCTAAGTGGAGTGAGTTTATTGAGTCTTTTCCTTATGTTGTGTGATACAAACAAGGTAAGGAGAATGTTGTAGCCGATGCTTTATCAAGGAGGTATGTCTTACTTTCCATGCTTGATTCAAAGTTTATTGGATTTGAATTCATTAAGGAATTGCATGCTAGTGATGTTTTCTTTGGTGAAATCTTTAAAGCATGTGAAAATTCTGGTTTTGGAAAGTATTATAAGCATTCTGGATTTTTCTTAAAGAATTTAGATTGTGTATTCCACCTTATTCTATGCATGGGTTATTATTGAGTGGGTACCATCAAATTTGCATGAAAGAGGGTGATGCGCCAAGGGCTTATCATGGCTTAGAAGAACACATTGGAGCCAATGAAGATCAAGGGGATGTCATCGATGCTAGTTTGGAGGAGCATGGACATGGAAGCACAAGTGACCGGCCATTGCTTGGAGAAGCCGCGCAACACCGGTCACATGACCGTCTACATGACCGGCCATCGCATGCGACATCGCATGAGGCAACCGGCCACAACCGGCCATCGCTTGGCACACCAACCGGCCACAACCGGCCATCTATTGGGCCATCCGAACAAGACCGGCCATTTGATCCTTTAGCCATTCCGCAAGGTCCAATGACTAGGGCTCGGGCGTAGGTTTATCATCTTCAATCGGTAGATTCGTATCAATTGGTAATCAAAGCTTAGGTTTATCATCTTCAATCGGTAATCTATCTTTCTACACATTGTTCATCACATCGATTTCACCCACACACTCATCGCACCACCCTTCTTGAAAATTCAAAAAATCAGCAACTTTGAAAATTCATAGCCGATTCATCTTACATCTTTTTGCTTTGAAATTTCAGATTTTAGTTCCTTATAACTAGTAGTTATATCGAAAAATATAAAAAAATAAAAAATAAAAAAAATTTCGACCAGAAACTTGTGATTTTTGTTCTGGATTCGTTTGAGCTCGGAAAGCTGTGAAATTTGAGATTTAGCCTTATTTTGGTGTGATCTTTCTGGGAAAAATATTGAAAAAAATCAAAAAAATCTGTGCTGTTATCGATTTTTTCCAGGAACTAGGGTTCTTAGTTTGGGAAATTTGGGGATTAGGGTTTCATGTCCAATTGATCTAATTAGTTGCAATTAACTCTAATTGTTTGTGTAATTGAGATCCTTGGATTGCTTTTGCTGTTAATTGTGATTTGATTTGAAGAATTTCAGGTTACAAACCCTATTGGATTAAAGTGGTACAAAATAGGAGACAAGTGGTACTAGGGTTTGTGCTCACCGATTTGATATTGTGATTTGTGCTTGAATTGAGTTTTTGTGCAGCAACTTTGGAGAAGAATTTCGACATAAGGAGCCTGCATTAAGTGATTTGGTTTGGTTTAAGATCACTTTTCTTTTGATTCACAAATAACTTTTCTACTAATTGTTTGTTCCTCAAGTAGGTCACGAGAAGAAAGGAGTGCTCTAGGAGTTGCTCTTACTATGCCTATTGCAAGCTAGAAAAAGGCATAATTGATGCGCCCAAGGCTTATCATGGAAGGAATTATGCGCCAAGGACTTATTATAGACTTGAAGACAAGCATGGAGAGCATGGAAAGGATGATCAAGGGCTGCAAGGAAGCATGTACAAGCTTAAAGGAGAGGATGGAATCGTAATTCACCAAAAAGATGCCATTAAGATGCCATTTGATCCTTTGAAGATGCCATTAGGTCCAATGACAAGAGCAAGAGCTAAGAGATTCAAGGATGCACTCATGGGCCTTGTTCAAACTCATCTTGAAGACTTGAAGACCATTGAAGTTGAATTGAAGAGCTTTGGTGATGATTTGGGCAAGAAATTACAAATCAATTACAAGTTCATCACATTGCTTGCTATTGATTCTAGATGGCCGGATTGACATCATGGCATGAGCCCATTATCATTAGTTATCTTTGTTTGGGCTTAATTCTATCTTAGATTAGCTTATTTTTAAGTTTGGACCTTATTTGGATTGGGCCTTGGTTGACTAAGTCCAATCCTTGTTTAATTATGTCTTTATTTCCTTTTCCTAGTTGGGCAAGGACTAGTTTTTCCCAAGCCCTTATATATGGACGAAAATTAGGATTTATTTTAGGATTTTGGTTGACCCTATCACTATATAAGGCCACCAATATCTCTTGTAAAAGTTGAAGCTAAGTTAATCAATAAAGTTGAGAGGTTTATACCTACATCGGTTTCTTTGGCTTCATTGTTTTAGTTTGAGCAAACTTAGGGTTCTTCATCTTGTAGAGTCCTAGCAAGCAATTAGGTTGAGATAACTTAGTTGTTTGTGAATCTTGTGATCTTGAGAATTCAATTGCAGGTCTAATTGAGTGCTTAAGGCCGACGAAAGAGGAGGGATAGCTTTGTGAAGATCATCGACATACAAGTCTAGGAGTTGAAGAAGTTCAAGTCGACTTTGGTGGATATTCAAAGGGGATTTTGAATCTAATACAACTAGATTCGTATCAATTGGTAATCAGAGCATAGGTTGTCATCTTCAATCGGTAAATCTATCCTTCTATACATCAATCATCACGTTTTCATCCATCACAATTCACGCAAACACTCATCGCACCACCTTCTTGGAAAATTCAAAAATTCAGAAACTTCAAAAATTCATAGCCGATTCATCCTGCATCGTTTTACTTTGAAATTTCAGATTTGAGTCTCTCATAACTAGTAGTTATATCGAAAAATATAAAAAAAATAAAATAAAAAAAAATTTCGACCAGAAACTTGTGATTTTTGTTCTGGATTCGTTTGAGCTCGGAAAGCTGTGAAATTTGAGGTTTAGACTTATTTTGGTGTGATCTTTCTGGGAAAAATATTGAAAAAAATCAAAAAAATCTGTGCTGTTATCGATATTTTTCAGGAACTAGGGTTCTTAGTTTGGGAAATTTGGGGATTAGGGTTTCCTTTTGTAATTGATCTAATTAGTTGCAATTAACTCTAATTGATTGAGTAATTGAGATCTTTGGGTTGCTTTTGCTGTTAATTGTGATTTGATTTGAAGAATTCCAGGTTACAAACCCTATTGGAGACAAGTGGTACAAAATTGGAATTAAGTGGTACTAGGGTTTTCTAATCGATTGATATTGTGATTGTGCTTGAATTGAGTTTTTGTGCAGCAACTTTGGAGAAGAATTTCGACATAAGGAGCCTGCATTAAGTGGTTTGGTTTGGTTTAAGATCACCTTTCCTTTGATTCACAAATAATTTTGCTACTAATTGTTTGTTCCTCAGGTAGGTCACGAGAAGAAAGGAGTGTTCTAGGAGTTGCTCTTATTAGACCTATTGAAGCTAGTAAAAGGCAAATCTTGTGAGATCATTAAGAGAGTAGTGGACCGCCAATCCATAGGACTTGAGTACAAACACGAGAGCACAAGTAAAAGGTATAAGCACGCACACACTTGTGAGGATTTTTACTACTAATCTTTGTTCTTTTTGTAGGTATAATGGAAGAAGAACAAGAGCAACCAAACGTGGTTGCTATGTTGCAAACTCTAATGCAACGTTTTGACAATATGAATACTAGGTTCGATGCTTTGACCAATGAAGTCCAACAAGTAAGAGATGGTCAAATTCAACAAGCTCAACCACCTCAAAGAGCTAATGCCGCAAACAACAATGAGTTAACTTCACTTAGTTTTGTAGCTAGTAGAACTTTGAGAGCCTATGTGAAAGGGGAAGTTCATAGGGAGAATTTGTTTCACACTAGGATGTATGCGAATGGGAAGCCTAGTATTGTGATTATAGATGAGAAGAGTTGTAAAAACATAGTTAGTGACTATTTGGTGAAAGAGTTACAACTACCTACTTCTAATCATCCTAAACCCTATAGCTTAGGTTGTTTCAATGATAGAGAAGACATTAGTATTAACAAACAAGTTTTAGTTTCTCTTTCTTTGAGCAGGTACAAAGGAGATGTTTTGTGTGATGTCTTACCCATGCAAGCATGCCATGTACTACTTGGTCGACCGTGGCAATTTGACAACAAAGTTCATCATGATGGAGAGACCAATAAATATTCTTTCATGTGTGGTAAGAAGCCTCTTACTTTAATTCCTTTATCACTTCAAAAAGCCTTAAAAGATCAAATTAAAGTGAGAGATGATTTTGCTAAATTGGATGCTGAATTTAGGGCTAAAGAAAAGAGTAAATATGAACCTAAAATAGATGATTGTTTTGATGATAAAACAACCTTAGTTGAAAAGAGTGTTTTAGATGTTGTTTGCGATGATATTAAACCTAATTTGAGTGTTGTTTGCAATGACACTAAATCTGTTTTAAGTGTTGTTTGTGATGGAACTAAATCTGTTTTGGATGCTAATTGTGATGAAAACAATTTTGTTTTGGTTGAACATAGCATTAAAAATAATTTTATCCCTCTCCCTTGAAAAGGATTTGTCCTCAAATCTGCATCACTATCAAACAAGGATAAGTATGAAACATTAAAAGTAGCACTTACATTGCCATATTCACTAGGAAGATCTAGCTTGTATGCGTTGTTGTTGATCCTCTCCAAGACTTGGAATGGACCATCTCCACGAGGTAAGAGCTTAGACTTCCTCTTTTCAGGGAACCTCTCCTTCCTTAGATGCAACCAAACCAGTCCCCGGGTTCAAAGATGACTTCCTTGCGCCCCTTGTTAGCATTCTTCATGTAGTGTTGTGTCTTTTTCTCAATTTGAGCTCGAACTCTAGCATGAAGTTCTCTAACATATCCAGTGGTGCTATGTATGCTTCTATTATATGCAAATTCGACATGAGGTAGACAATCCTCCTAAGTTCTTAAGTTCTTTTTAATTAAAGCCCTAAGCAAAGTAGATAAAGTCATATTAACTACCTCGGTTTGTCCATCGGTTTGAGGATGACAAGTAGTAGAAAATAACAACTTAGTACCTAACTTAGCCCATAAAGTTCTCCAAAAGTGACTTAAGAACTTAGCATCTCGTCCTAGGCATTCCATGTAGTCTAACAATTTCTTTAAAGAACAAATTAGCTACATTAATGGCATCATCCGTTTTAGTACATGCAGTAAAGTGAGCCATCTTAGAAAACCTATCAAAAACCACAAAGATAGAATCTTTACCTCTCCTAGAACGAGGTAAACCTAACACAAAGTCCATGCTAATATAAGTCCACGGTTCATAAGGAATAGGCAAAGGAGTATACAATCCATGCGGTTTAGATGTAGATTTAACTTGCAAATAAACAATGCAACTAGCAACATACTTTCCTACATCATGTCACCCATTAAACCCCCTTCATGCGATTCCCTCAAGAGCAAGATGCGCAAAGAACAAGAAGGCACACACAATCTAGATTCCTTAAACAAAAATCCATCATGCTTATAATACTTTCCAAAACCAGAATTTTCACATGCTTTAAATATTTCACCAAAGTAAACATCACTAGCATATAATTCCCTAATATACTCAAAACCAAGAAACTTAGAATCAAGCATGGAAAGTAAGACATACCTCCTTGATAAAGCATCGGCTACCACATTCTCCTTACCTTGTTTGTATCGCACAACATAAGGAAAGCTCTCTATGAACTCGCTCCACTTAGCATGTCTCTTGTTCAACTTTTGTTGGCCTCTTAAATACTTTAAGCTCTCATGATCCGTATGAATCACGAATTCCTTAGGCCAAAGGTAGTGTTGCTAAGTTTGCAACACCGTCACAAGAGCATACAACTCTTTGTCATAGGTTTGATAGTTCAATGCAGCCCCATTCAATTTCTCACTAAAGTATGCGACGGGCTTCCCACCTTGCATTAAAACAGCTCCAATTCCAACCCCTGATGCATCACATTCAATCTCAAAAGTATTGTTAAAGTTAGGTAAAACAAGCAAAGGAGCATTAGTTAGTTTATCCTTCAACGTCTCAAATGCTTCTTGTTGTCCATCTCCCCATTTGAATGGTGCATTCTTCTTCATAACACTTGTAATAGGGGCGGCTAAGGTGCTAAAGTCCTTAACAAACCTCCTATAGAATCCGGCTAGTCCATGAAAAGATCTCACTTGTCCAACGTTGGTGGGTGTTAGCCATTCTTTGATTGCCTTGATCTTTTCCTCATCAACCTCTATAACTTGCAATGAAACCACAAAACCAAGAAAAACAAGCTTGTTTGTGCAAAAGGTGCACTTCTTAAGGTTAGCATACAATTTCTCAACCCTAAGTACATCTAACACACATCTTAGATGCCTAACATGCTCATCTAGGTTTCGGCTATACACAAGTATATCATCAAAATAAACAACAACAAACTTGCCAATAAAATCTCTCAAAACATGATTCATTAATCGCATGAATGTACTAGGTGCATTAGTCAATCCAAAAGGCATAACTAACCATTCGTACAACCCTAATTTAGTTTTAAAGGCAGTTTTCCATTCATCACCCTCTTTCATGCGAATTTGATGATAGCCACTCTTAAGATCAATCTTAGAAAATAGACAAGCACCATGCAATTCATCAAGCATATCATCTAGTCTAGGAATAGGGTGACGATACTTTATCGTGATGTTCTTTATTGCCCTACAATCAACACACATTCTCCAAGTTCTATCTTTCTTAAGGACAAGCAACACAGGAACGGCACATGGAGAAAGGCTTTCACGCACAAAACCTTTTTGAAGTAGCTCACCAACTTGTTTCTCCAATTCCTTTGTTTATTCAGGATTTGTCCTATAAGCTGGCTTATTTGGAATTTGCGCCCCAGGGATGAAGTCAATTTGATGTTCAATTCCCCTAATTGGTGGTAATCCACTAGGAATCTCCTCAGGAAACACATCTACATAATCACTCAAAAGAGTAACAATGTTGTTTGGAAGCTCGCTTTCCAAGTGGTTAGTGCTCACAAGTGTATATTTAAGTAAAAGCAAGATCAAAACAGAATTATCATTCAAAGCTTCTTTAATCTCACTCTTAGTAGCTAACATACACTCCTTATTAACCTTCTTAGAACTAACATGCTTAACTATATCGCAATTCTTATCTAAATTAGCATGATTAGTCTTTTCTTTAGCCCTAAATTCCGAATCTAGCTTAGCAAAGTCTTCTTTCAATTTCAATTGATCTTTTAAAGCTTCTTGAGGTGATAACGGAATAAAAGTAAAGGGCTTCTTACCACACATAAGAGTATATTGGTTCGTCTCACCATCATGTTGAACTTTGTTGTCATATTGCCATGGTCGTCCAAGTAGTACATGGCATGCTTGCATGGGTAACATATCGCACAATACCTCTCCTTTGTACCAATTGATACGAATTGATACGAATCTAGTTGTAATTGGTCCAAATCCACCTTAGAGACCCGCCTAAGATCAACTTGAATCACCAAACTTCTAGATGAGTATGTCGACAATCTTCACTTGATAAATCTTCCTTCGTACCTGCCCAAACAAAGAGAAACTAAAACTTGTTTGTTAACCCTAATTTCCTCCTTATCGTTGATCCAACCCAAGCTATAAGGTTTACGGTGTTTTGTAGTGGGTAATTGCATCTCCTTCACAAAATAAACACTAGCTATGTTTGTACAACTCCCACCATCAATAATCACACTACTAGGCTTCCCATTAGCATACATCCTAGTATGAAACAAGTTCTCCCTTTGATTGTTCACATCATCTTTCACATAAGCAGTCAAAGTTCTCCTAGCAACTAAACTCTTAAGTGCAAAACCGTCACCATCATCACTATCATCATGCGCATCTCCTTCATCATCTCCATCACCACTAGATCCTAGAGTAATCTCTTCATCTTCACTTTCGATTTCTCCTTGGTCATTCACGAACAACACTTTCTTGTTCACACAATCTTTAGCATAGTGTCCGAAACCTTGACACTTGAAACACTTGACATGATTCTTTGAAGATGAACCCGATGAAGATTTAGAATCGGTTTTAGGGGTAGTACCCTTTTGTGCTAACTCCTTCTCTTTAGTCGACTTATCATCCTTCTTGATTGGAGTTTTCCATGAGCTTGATGATGATGATGTAAAACTCTTCTTATTCCTCTTTACTTGGCTCTCGGCCTTCAAAACATGTTGAAGCAATTCCTCAACATCATAGTGTTGTTGCATCTCCACAATATCATGAATTTCTCTATTCAATCCCGCCATGAATCTAGCTATAGTAGCTTGTGGAGGTTCATCAATCTCGGCCCTTGACATCAACAACATCATCTCGGAGTAGTATTCATCAAAGTTCCTTGCCTCAAGGATTGCAATTCTTGATAGAGACCATTAGTGTAAAAGCTTGGAACAAACCTCTTCCTCATATAACTCTTTAGACCTAACAAAGTATTGATCGGCCTTTCCAAGTTTCTTCTTCTTCTTTGCACCAATTGATTCCACTAATTTAAAGCATTCTCCGTGAATTCAAGAGTAGCAATTTGCACCTTCTTTGGCTCGGCATGAGGATAGTAATCAAAATACATATCCAATTTCGACTCCCACTCCAAGTAATCGGATGGAGCCCCTCTCCCATTGAATTTAGGGATTTTGTATTTGATGTTGTCTTTAGGCTCCTCTTTTTCAGTTCCTCTCCTAGGCCGCATGTTTTCATTGTGAGCTTGTCCACCAAGTTCTTGTTGCCTTAGTCTCTCCATGGGATCGATTCTAGCAATTTGCCTCGGTGGTGGAGGATGATCCTCTTCATTGTTGCGTGCGACATTAGCTCTTTGAGCTTGTTGATTTTGACCATCTCTTACTTGTTGGACTTCATTGGTCAAGGTATCGAATTTAGTGTCCATATTGTCCAATCGTTGAATTAAAGTTTGCAATATACCAGCCACGTTTGGTTGCTCTTGTTCTCCTTCCATAATACCTACAAAAAGAACAAAGATTAGTAGTAAAAATCCTCACAAGTGTGTGTGTGCTTATACCTTTGACCTGTGCTCTCGTGTTTGTACTCAAGTCCTATGGATTGGCGGTCCACTACTCTCTTAATGATCTCACAAGATTTGTCTTTTACTAGCTTCACTATGTCTAATTAGAGCAACTCCTAGAGCACTCCTTTCTTCTCGTGACCTACTTGAGGAGCAAACAATTAGTAGCAAAGTTATTTGTGAATCAAAAGAAAGTGATCTTAAACCAAACCAAACCACCTAATGCAGGCTCCTTATGTCGAATTCCTTCTCCAAAGTTGCTGCACAAAACTCAATCAAGCACAAATCACAATATCAAATCGGTTAGCATAAACCCTAGTACCACTTGTCTCCTATTTTGTACCACTTGAATCCAATAGGGTTTGTAACCTGAAATTCTTCAAATCAAATCACAATTAACAGCAAAAGCAACCCAAGAATCTCAATTACACAATCAATTAGAGTTATTGCAACTAATTAGATCAATTGCACCAGAAAACCCTAATCCCCAAATTTCCCAAACTAAGAACCCTAGTTTCTGGAAAAAAATCGATAACAGCACATATTTTTTTGAATTTTTTAAATATTTTTCCCAGAAAGATCACACCAAAGTAAGGCTAAAGCTCAAATTTCACAGCTTTCCAAGCTCAAACGAATCCAGAACAAAAATCACAAGTTTCTGATCGAAATTTTTTTTATTTTTTTTATTTTTTTATATTTTTCGATATAACTACTAGTTATGAGGGACTCAAATCTGAAATTTCAAAGTAAAAAGATGTAAGATGAATCGGCTATGAATTTTTAAAGTTGCTGATTTTTTTGAATTTTCAAGAAGGGTGGTGCGATGAGTGTGTGGATGAAATCGATGTGAAGAATGATGAGGAAAAGATAGATTTACCGATTGAAGATGATAAACCTAAGCTCTGATTACCAATTGCTACGAATCTAGTTGTATTAGATTAAAAATCCAACCTTTGAATATCCACCAAAGTCGACTTGAACTTCTTCAACTTCTAGACTTGTATGTCGATTACCTTCACAAAGCTATCCCTCCTCTTTCGTCAGCCTTAAGCACTCAATTAGACCTGCAATTGAATTCTCAAGACCACAAGATTCACAAACAACTAAGTTATCTCAACCTAGTTGCTTGCTAGGACTCTACAAGATGAAGAACCCTAAGTTTGCTCAAACTAGAACAATGAAGCCAAAGAAATCGATATGGGTATAAACCTCTCAACTTTATTGATTAACTTGACTTATGTTTACAAGAGATAAAAGAGCCCTTATATAGGGGAGGGATTGGCGCATAACCTACTCCAAACCCGAATCCTAATCCTATAAGGAGCGGCATAATTAAAAGGAAGGAACAAGGAAAACTTGATGAATGAAAACTTGATGAATGATGAAAAGAAGGATAGATTTACCGATTGAAGATGACAACCTATGCTCTGATTACCAATTGATACGAATTTAGTTGTATTAGATTGAAATCTACCCTATGAATATCCACCAAAGTCAACTTGAACTCCTTCCACTTCTAGATGTGTATGTCAATGACCTTCACAAGGCTATTACTCCTCTTTCGTCGGACTTAAGCACTCAATTATACCTGCAATTGAACTCTCAAGATCACAAGATTCACAAACAATTAAGCAATCACAAGCTAATTGCTTGCTAGGACTCTACAAGATTGAAGAACCCTAAGTTTGCTCAAGCTACAACAAAGAAGACAAATAATTGATATGGGTCTATAAACCTCTCAACTTTATTGATAACTTGACTTATGTTTTCAAGAGATAAAAGAGCCCTTATATAGGGGAGGGGTTGGCGCATAACCTACTCCAATCCCTATAAGGGGCGACAATACATAAAGGAAGGAACAAGGAAATAGCCTACTCCTTGTCCTACTAAGTAAATAACATTACATAAATTAGCAAGGATTGGACTTAGTCAAACAAGGCCCAACCCAATGTCTTCTAGACTAAATAAATAACTAATCTAAGATAGAATAAAAGCCCATGAGGCCGAATTACACAATGCTAAGCCTAACGCTCATCGATTTCAAGTAAGGTGAACACCTTGGAATCGATGGGTATATTCTTGGTGATGTCGACTTCAATGCTCTCCAAATGGTCTTCAAGGGACTCTAAACCTCAAAGATGAGATCTAACAAAACCCAATAAAGCTTCCTTGAACCTTTTAGCCTGAGCCCTAGTCATTGGTCCTTGCAGAATAATCAAAGGATCAAGTGGTCTGTTATTGTCGGATGGCCCGTGCGTTGGCCCGTGTGATGGCCGGTTGTGGCCGGATGGCCCATTTGATGGTCCGTGCCATGCCCCATGCGTTGGCCGGTCATGGCCGGTTGCTCCATGTTGATACGAATCTAGTTGTATTAGATTCAAATCCAACCTTTGAATATCCACCAAAGTCGACTTGAACTTCTTCAACTTCTAGACTTGTATGTCGATGACCTTCACAAAGCTATCCCTCATCTTTCGTCGGCCTTAAGCACTCAATTAGACCTGCAATTGAATTCTTAAGATCACAAGATTCACAAACAACTAAGTTATCTCAACCTAATTGCTTGCTAGGACTCTACAAGATGAAGAACCTTAAGTTTGCTCAAACTAGAACAATGAAGCCAAAGAAATCGATATGGGAATAAACCTCTCAACTTTATTGATTAACTTGACTTATGTTTACAAGAGATAAAAGAGCCCTTATATAGGGGAGGCATTGGCGCATAACCTACTCCAAACCCGAATCCTAATCCTATAAGGGGCGGCATAATTAAAAGGAAGGAACAAGGAAATAGCCTACTCCTTGTCCTACTAGGAAAAGTAAATAACATTACATAATTAAACAAGAATTGGACTTAGTCAAACAAGGCCCAACCCAATGTCTTCTAGACTAAATAAATAACTAATCTAAGATAGAATAAAGGCCGATGAGGCCGAATTACACAATGCCAAAGTCTAATGCTCATCGATTTCAAGTAAGGTAAACACCTTGGAATCGATGGGAATATTCTTGGTGATGTCGACTTCAATGCCTTCCAAATGTTCTTCAATGGACTCTAAACCCCCAAGATGAGATTTTACAAATCCCAATAAAGCTTCCTTGGACCTTTTAGCCCGAGCCCTAGTCATTGGACCTTGTGGAATGGCTAAAGGATCAAATGGTTGGTCTTGTCCGGATGGCCCAATCGATGGCGGTTGTGGCCGGTTGGTGCGCCAAGCGATGGCCGGTTATGGCCGGTTGCCCCATGCGATGTCGCATGCGATGGCCGGTCATGTGGCCGGTGTTGCGCGACTTCTCCAAGCAATGGCCGGTCACTTGTGCTTCCATGTCCATGCTCCTTCAAACTAGCATCGATGACATCCCCTTGATCTTCATTGGTTCCAATGTGTTCTTCTAAGCCATGATAAGCCCTTGGCGCATCACATCTGATGGTGGCCGGTCCTCAACTCCTTGCTCCGCCAAGCTTGTGTTCAATCCGGGATCATCCGTGGCATCTTCTTGAATCTCCAAGACATCTCCATGTTTATCCAAGACATGATCTCCAATGGCTCCATTGTGCTCTTCTAAGCCATGATAAGCCCTTGGCGCATCAGATTCACCTTTTGAAATTGTGTATGGCGTTAATCCTTTAACCCCATTGGATTTGTTGAATTTACTTTTGAGTGTGCAAATCGACATGGATGGTGAAAGAAAGGCCGATTTTGTTAAGGATCTTCATGCTAAGGTTAGAGCTCAAATTGAGAAGAAAACACAACATTACATAAAGGTTGCTAACTGATACGAATCTAGTTGTATATCGGTCCAAATCCACCTTAGAGACCCGCCTAAGATCAACTTGAATCACCAAACTTCTAGATGAGTATGTCGACAATCTTCACTTGATAAATCTTCCTTCGTTCGTCGGACTTGGACCTCCAAGTCGACCTGCACTTGAACACCTAAGATCACAAGATTCACAAACAATTAAGCAATCACAACCTAATTGTTTGCTAGGACTCTACAAGATTGAAGAACCCTAAGTTTGCTCAAACTAGAACAAAGAAGCCAAATCATCGATATGGGTGTGTAAACCTCTCAACTTTATTGATAACTTGACTTCAACTTTTACAAGAGATATTGGTGGCCTTATATAGTGATAGGGTCAACCAAAATCCTAAAATAAATCCTAATTTTCGTCCAAATATAAGGGCTAGGCAAAAACTAGTCCAAACCCAACTAGGAAAAGGAAATAAAGACATAATTAAACAAGGATTGGACTTAGTCAACCAAGGCTCAATCCAAATAAGATCCAAACTTAAAAATAAGCTAATTTAAGATAAAATTAAGCCCAAAGAAAGCAAACTAACACTAATGGGCTCATGCCATGATATCATTTCGGCTATTTAGAATCAATAGCAAGCAAAGTGATGAACTTGTAATTGATTGGTGTTTTCTTGCTCAAATCATCATCAAAGCTCTTCAATTAAACTTGAATGGTCTTCATATCTTCAAGATGAGTTCGAACAAGGCCCATGAATGCATCCTTGAATCTCTTAGCTCTTGCTCTTGTCATCGGACCTAATGGCATCTTAATGGCATCTTCTTGGTGAATTGCGATTCCATCCTCTCCATTAAGGTTGTCCACGCTTCCTTGCAGCCCTTGATCATCCTTTCCATGCTCTCCATGCTTATCCTCAAGTCCATAATAAGTCCTTGGGCGCATCACTAACAAAGGGCGCAAAGAGGTCATCTTTGAACCTGGAGATTGGGTTTGGTTGCATCTAAGGAAGTAGAGGTTCCTTGAAAAGAGCTCTTACCTCGTGGAGATGGTCCATTCCAAGTCTTGGAGAGGATCAACAACAATGCCTACAAGCTAGACCTTCCTAGTGAATATGGCAATGTAAGTGCTACTTTTAATGTTTCAGACTTATCCTTTTTTGATAGTGATGCAGATTTGAGGACAAATCCTTTTCAAGGGAGAGGGGATGATGCACCAAGGGCTTATCATGGACATGAAGAGCACAATGGAGATCATGGAGAGGTTGATCATGGACTTGAAGGAAGCATGGACAAGCTTGAAGAAGGAAGAGGAATCACAAACCCTAATTCAAGTAGCATGGGAATCGCAAAACCTACTTCAAATGACAAGGAGAAGCTTAATCGGCCATTTGATCCTTTGGTGATGCCATTAGGTCCTATTACTAGGGCTACAGCTAAAAGGTTCAAGGAAGCATTATTGGGCTTTGTTCGAACTCATCTTTAAGGCTTGAAGTCCATTGAAGATCAATTGATGAGTATTGAAGGTCATAAGCCAAGGAATATTCCCAACGATTCCAAGCTATGCACCTTGCTTGAAATCGTTGAGCCTTGATCCTTTCATTGTGTAATTCGGCCAATTGGGCCTTAATTCTATCTTAGTTTTGCTAGTTAATTAGTTTAGAAGACATTGGGTTGGGCCTTGTTTGACTAAGTCCAATCCTTGCTTAATTTAGTTATGTATTTACTTTTCCTAGTAGGACAAGGAGTAGGCTATTTCCCTGATCCTTCCTTTATGTTATGCCGCCCTTAAAGCTTTAGGATTAAGGGGTTTTGCTGTATCTTATGCCTATATAAAGGCACCATCCCCCTCTTGTAAACACAAGTCAAGTTATCAATAATATTGAGAGGTTTATTCACCCATATCGATTATTTGGCTTCATTGTTCTAGTTTGAGCAAACTTAGGGTTCTTCAATCTTGTAGTGTCCTAGCAAACAATTAGGTTGTGATTGTTTAATTGTTTGTGAATCTTGTGATCTTAAGTGTTCAATTGCAGGTCTAATTGAGAGTTTAAGGCCGACGAACGAAGAAGAAGACTAGGTTAGGTTACCGAATTCTACAAGTCTAGAAGTTTTGGTGTTTCAAGTCGACTTTGGTGGCTATTCAAAGGTGGATTTGAATCTAATACAACTAGATTCGTATCATCTACTACTTGGCATATCTTGTCAACTATCTCCACTCTCTCCATTTCCCAAGACTTAAACATCAATAACAAGAAATTTGGTGCATTTGCAACAATTTCTTCTAAATCTGAGTATGTTTTTGGCAAATTCTCCAATGGATGGATGAAGAGTAATCCTGGGTTTCTTAACCGTACTCTAGCATCCACAAGCCCTTTCACCCCAGCCTTTGTTTCAAATGATCAAGTTATTTATTAAATTCTTCGGCACGTTCGTCATTCCAATCAATTATGCTTGTTATTCAAAGTTATCACATGCTATGCCAATTTTTTCAAAAAAAAAAATCTTTGAAAGATAAACGCAACAGACTTCGTTGAGGCACAACTTTGGCTCGGAAGGTGCTTCAACTGGTTGGGTTCATCAGGTCAGCGGCCAACATTGGAGATATGCTGAGGAGAAAGAAAAAATTAAAGACAAAAAAAAATTACAACTGGTTGAAGGGTAAATGTGGAAGTTTATATAATTTTCATTACACTTGATGGGCAATATTTTCACTCATTGATTATTTAAGGGATAATTTAAAGCTATTACAGCAATAAGTCTTTTTCACCTTGTCATTACACTTCATGATAATTACCCCTAATTTTTTTTTCGAAAAATACATATTAATCCACATGGCACAGTTTTTTTTTTTTTGAAAGGTAAGGTGAAGATTTTATTAATAAGAAAAAGATAGAGAAATACAGGAAGAGGCAAGAACAAAGTCCACTGCAAGTAAAAGCAGAAAAAAAGTAGCAGAACCTCAGGGATAAATCCGCTAGTCAAAAACCACAAGGACATGAACCAACCAAGCATAAGCAAAACAACAGAGCAAAAGGGCAACTTGATGCTGAAACTGCCACTCCAAAACACAACATAAGCATAATAAAAGATCCTGGGGGAAGTTCTCTCTTTTCCACTTTTTGCTAATTCATCAGCCTCCATATTTCCTTCCCTGAAAATGTGACAAACTTTAAACTCTGATATTTTACACTTCAACACCTCAATATGCAGCAGCGATTTCCTGAGTCTCCAAGGTATCTCTGTCAAATTATCCACCCACCCCACTGCATTCTTAGAGTCACTTTCTATAATGAGAGCATGAGTATAAACCCATTTTGAGGCACAAAACAACAACATGCCTTCTCTAATGGCACAAATCTCTGTTTCGTTCGATTCCGCAACCCCTATCGATTTGGAAAATTCCATCAGCACCTTACCCTCATCATCTCTCAACAATCCCCCTATACCAGCAGGCCCGGGCTATCCTCTCGCGGCACCGTCAACATTAAACTTCAAGAAGCCTCTATTTGGTTTGCACCAATCAACTACTCTCAAAGCTTTGTTTCTGCAAACATCAACCTTAACAGCATTTGGAAACCGATACAAATCTAAAAAGGAAATATCAATCTCAGGCCAAGAGGCTTTAACCCACCACATAAGTCTCATTTTAGTGGCCTCAAGTAGTTGACAAAAATCAAGAGCTTTCCTATTAAAAACCAAGTCATTCCGATAGAGCCAAATAGACCATAGCACAGCAAAGAAGACCATTCTCCACACCTTAACACCCTCCTTCATACTGCTTGCCTGTTGCCATGCTAGAAAAAACATAATTGGATCCTTTGGAGCGACCCAAACAACATTCCACAAGAAACAACAAGACATACGGATGGACCAAGAGATTTTGCATGTGAAAAAAATATGCTCCACTTTTTCAATATCATCTCCGCAAAAAACACAGAATGAACAATTAAGAGAAAGCAAACCTCTTTTATGCAGCTCATCTTTGACTGCCACTCTCTTCTTGAGCACTTGCCATGTAAAAACTTCCACCTTTGGAAGAGCGAAACCCGCCCACACTAACTTACATATGTCATTTTTACCATGATTGTTGTATAAAAAAGCTTTGCAAAAAGAATTAGCTTTATACTTGCCTTGGGAACAGTGTTTCCACACAAGAAAATATTTATGATCTTCCACTAACTCATAGTCATTTAAAACCTCTAGAAAAGTTTCCCATTGTTCAGTTTCCCAACCAAACAAATTTCTTCTCAAATCCACTTTCCATTTCCATTCTCTACCTTCATAAAAACTAAACTCCGCTGTGATATGAATCTAGTTGTAATCGGTCCAAATCCACCTTTGAGACCCGCCAAAGATCAACTTGAATCACCAAACTTCTAGACTTTAATGTCGACAATCTTGACTAGATAAATCCTCCTTCGTTCGTCGGCCTTAGACCCTCAATTCGACCTGCAATTGAACACCTAAGATCACAAGATTCACAAACAATTAAGCAATCACAACCTAATTGTTTGCTACGACTCTACAAGATTAAAGAACCCTAAGTTTGCTCAAACTGGAACAATGAAGCTAAGATAATCAATTTGGGTGTAAAAACCTCAACTTTATTAATCAACTCAACTTTATTGATTAACTTGACTTATGTTTACAAGAGGGGGATGGTCCCTTTATATAGTAGTAGGGGACGCATAACCCTTCTCCTAAAACTAAAAGGAAAACATTACATAAAGGAAGGAACAAGGAAATAGCCTACTCCTTGTCCTACTAGGAAAAGTAAATAACATTACATAATTAAGCAAGGATTGGACTTAGTCAAACAAGGTTCAACCCAATGTCTTCTAAACTAAATAAATAACTAATCTAAGATAGAATAGAGGCCCAATGGCCGAATTACACAATATTAAGCCTAATGTTCATCGATGGATAACATGGTGCACATCATGGAATCGTTTGGAATATTCCTTGTTGTGTGATCTTCAAATCGGCCCAATGAGTCTTCAATGGTCTTCAATTCTTCAAGATGAGATCTTGTAAAGCCCACCAAAGCTTCCTTAAACCTTTTAGCTCGAGCCCTTGTTATTGGACCCAACAGCATAGACAAAGGATCATGTGGCCGGTTGTAGCCGGGCATGGCCGAGACAAGTGTCCGGGTGTAGCCGGGCATGGCCATGTCGCGTGGCCGGTGATGGCCGGGCATCTCCATGTTGCATGGCCGGTGTTGCGTGGGCATCTCCAAGTCGCGTGGCCGGATCTCCAAGTTGCATGGGCGGTCACTTGTACTTCCATCTCCATGCTCCTCCAAGCTAGCATCGATGACATCTCCATGATCTTCATTGGCTCCAATGTGTCCTTCTAAGCCATGATAAGCCCTTGGTGCATCACGCTGCCTTTCCAATTTTGTTTCTAACAAGAGCATAAACCCTTGGAAACAAATCTTTTAATGCCTCACCATTTATCCACTTGTCCTCCCAAAAACACACTCTAGTTCCATCACCAATAGACACAAACATGCTAACTCTAGTGAAGCGAGCCAAGTCATTAGCACTACTCAAAGGTTTGGCTATATTTTTCCATAAAGCTGAACTATTTCTACTGCAAATAGGGGGAATTAACGCATTAGAATCAGTACCCATTTTCCCAGCAATAACCGACTGCCATAAACTCCCACTTTCATTGTTATATCTCCATAGCCAAGATCAATACAACCCAAACCCCCTAAACTTTTGTACAGCTTTATAGTCTCTCAATTAACAAAATGAATTTTCCTTCCATCGTCTGAATCCCCCCAAAGAAATTTCTCGTAATTCTTTCAATTTCAGATTTAATGGTGTAAGGCAGGGGGAAAATTGACATAAAATAAATGGCATAAATACCACTTTGCACCCTTAAGTTTGTATGGACTGCCACTTTGCACCCAACTTTTTTATTTTGACCAAAACGCACCCTAAAGTTTTATTTTTGTCCCACTTTGCACCCTCTGTTACGGTAGGACAAAACGGATCGGTCACGTCGTCCGACATGGCATGCCACGTAGACAAAAAAAATGACATGTGGCACATGTGGCATGTCACATGTTTCAAAAAGTGACACGTGGCATGCCACATGTTTCAAAAAGTGACACGTGGCATGCCACATGTACAAAAGGATATGTGCCACATGTCATTTTTTATCTACGTGGCATGCCACGTCGGACGCCGTGACCGGTCCTACCGGACAGAGGGTGCAAAGTGGCACAAAATAAAACTTTAGGGTGCGTTTTGGTCAAAATAAAAAAGTTGGGTGCAAAGTGGCAGTCCGTACAAACTTAAGGGTGCAAAGTTGTATTTATGCCTAAAATAAATAGGGTAGCTTGCAAGGACAAATTTAATGAGCACTAACCTTCCTGCAATTGAAAGATGTTTCCCTTTCCAACCTGCTAACTTCTGTTGCATCTTCTCAATAACAGGTCTCCAAATAGCTACCGAGTTTGGTCTTGCACCAAGGGGTAAACCAAGGTACTTGCATGGCAGCACACCAACCTTGCATTTAACCAAGTCCGCCCAAGATTGGAGTAAAGTTTGAGCTACATTCACACCAATCAGAACACTCTTACAAAAATTAATTTTAAGACCAGAAACTAATTGGAAGCATCTAAGAATTCTTCTCACATTTAACACCTGATCAATATTTGCCTTGCAAATGATCAAAGTGTAACCTGCATATTGTAAATGTGATACCTCCACAGTTCCAATTTTGCAGCCTTTATTGAAACCAAGCTGTATTGATCTGCTAATAAACACACTTAGAGCCTCTCCCACAAAATTGAATAAGAAGGGAGATAAAGGGCATCCTTGGCGCAACCCTCTTGAAGTCATAAAAGGCTTACTAGCTGATCCATTTACAAGCACTGACATTTTCGATGTAGTAACACATTGTAAAATCCAGCCTATCCATTTTGCACCAAAACCCATTTTTAACATAACAATCTCCAAAAAATTCCAATCGACGCTGTCGTATGCTTTCTCAAAGTCAACTTTGAACCAAATCCCTCCATCTGCACTCTTTTTCAAAGCATCTACAACTCATTTGCAACGAGGGAGTAGTCTAAAATTTGTCTTCCTTTAATGAAAGCAAATTGAGATTCCCCAATGACATCATCCATAACAAGGATTAATCTTCTTGCTAGAACTTTAGCAACAATTTTATACAAGCATCCCACCAAGCTAATAGTGATGCGCCAAGGGCTTATCATGGCTTAGAAGAGCACAATGAAGCTAATGGAGATCATGTCTCGGATAAACTTGGAGATAGCTCGGATATTCAAGAAGTTGCTAAGGTTGATCCCGGTTTGAAAGTAAGCTTGGAGGAGCTAGGAGATGATGCCATCGCATATGACCGGCCAAAGCATGGAGAAGCCGCACCAAGGCATGGAGTAGCCGCGCCATCGCATGGGACAATGACTGGCCAAGACCGGCCACATGACGACCATCACATGGGAGCATCGCACAAGGCCGGGCACAACCGGCCATTTGATCCTTTAGCCATTCTGCAAGGTCCAATGAAAAGCGCTCGAGCTAAAAGGTTCAAGGAAGCTTTATTGGGCTTTGTTAGATCTCATCTTGGAGGTTTGGAGTCCATTGAAGAACAGTTGGAGAACATAGAAGTCGACATTACCAAGAATATTCCCATCGATTCCAAGATGTTCACCTTACTTGAAATCGATGATCATTAGTTCTTTAATTGTGTAATTCGACCTCATGGGCCTTTATTCTATCTTAGTATAGTTAATTATTTAGTTTGGACCTTTGACAAGGGCTGATGCGCCAAGGGCTTATCATGGCTTAGAAGGACACATTGGAGCCAATGAAGATCATGGAGATGTCATAGATGCTAGCTTGGAGGAGCATGGAGAAGGAAGCACAAGTGACCGGCCATGCGACTTGGAGATCCGGCCACGCGACTTGGAGATGCCCGCGAAACACCAGCCATGCGACATGCAGATGCCTGGCCATCACCGGCCACGCGACATGGCCATGCCCGGCCACATCCGGCCACATGACTCGGCCATGCCCGGCCACAACCGGCCATATGATCCTTTAGCTATGCCGTTGGGTCCAATAACAAGGGCTCGGGCTAAAAGGTTTAAGGAAGCTTTGGTGGGCTTTATAAGATCTCATCTTGAAGAATTGAAGACCATTGAAGACTCATTGGGTCGATTTGAAGATCACACAACAAGGAATATTCCAAACGATTCCATGTTGTGCACCATGTTATCCATCGATGAGCATTAGGCTTAGTATTGTGTATTTCGACCATTGAGGCCTTTATTTTATCTAGATTAGTTATTTATTTAGTTTAGAAGACATTGGGTTGGGCCTTGTTTGACTAAGTCCAATCCTTGCTTAATTATGTAATGTTATTTACTTTTCCTAGTAGGACAAGGAGTATGCTATTTCCTTGTTCCTTCCTTTATGTTTATGCCGCCCCTTATAGGATTAGGAGATAGTTTGGAGTAGGTTATGCACCAACCCCTCCCCTATATAAGGGCTCTTTTATCTTTTGTAAACATAAGTCAAGTTAATCAATAAAGTTGAGAGGTTTATACCCACATCGATTTCTTTGGCTTCATTGTTCTAGTTTTGAGCAAACTTAGGGTTCTTCATCTTGTAGAGTCCTAGCAAGCAATTAGGTTGAGATAACTTAGTTGTTTGTGAATCTTGTGATCTTGAGAATTCAATTGCAGGTCTAATTGAGTGCTTAAGGCCGACGAAAGAGGAAGGATAGCTTTGTGAAGGTCATCGACATACAAGTCTAGAAGTTGAAGAAATTCAAGTCGAGTTTGGTGGATATTCAAAGGTTGGATTTGAATCTAATACAACTAGATTCGTATCAATTGGTAATCAGAGCATAGGTTGTCATCTTCAATCGGTAAATCTATCCTTCTATACATCAATCATCACGTTTTCATCCATCACAACACACCCAAACACTCATCGCACCACCTTCTTGAAAAATTCAAAAATTCAGAAACTTCAAAAATTCATAGCGGATTCATCTTGCATCGTTTTACTTTGAAATTTCAGATTTGAGTCCCTCATAATTAGTAGTTATATCGAAAAATATAAATAAAATAAAATAAAATAAAATAAATTTTCGACCAGAAACTTGTGATTTTTGTTCTGGATTCGTTTGAACTCGGAAAGCTGTGAAATTTGAGCTATGGACTTATTTTGGTGTGATCTTTCTGGGAAAAATATTCAAAAAAATCAAAAAAATCTGTGCTGTTATCGATTTTTTCCAGAAACTAGAGTTCTTAGTTTGGGAAATTTGGGGATTAGGGTTTTCTTGTGCAATTGATCTATTTAGTTGCAACTAATCCTAATTGTTTGTGTAATTGGATCCTTGGATTGCTTTTGCTGTTAATTGTGATTTGTTTTGAAGAATTTCAGGTTACAAACCCTATTGGATTCAAGTGGTATAAAATAGGAGACAAGTGGTACAAGGGTTTATGCTAATCGATTGATATTGTGATTGTGCTTGAATTGAGTTTTTGTGCACCAACTTTGGAGAAGAATTTCGACATAAGGAGCCTGCATTAAGTGGTTTGGTTTGGTTTAAGATCACTTTTCTTTTGATTCACAAATAACTTTGCTACTAATTGTTTGTTCCTCAAGTAGGTCACGAGATGAAGGGAGTGCTCTAGGAGTTGCTCTTATTAGGCCTATTGAAGCTAGTAAAAGGCAAATCTTGTGAGATCATTAAGAGAGTAGTGGACCGCCAATCCATAGGACTTGAGTACAAACACGAGAGCACAAGTCAAAGGTATAAGCACACACACACTTGTGAGGATTTTTACTACTAATTTTTGTTCTTTTTATAGGTACCATGGAAGGAGAACAAGACCAAGCCAATTTGGCTACCATGTTACAATCTATGATACAAAGAGTGGATACCATGATTGATAAAATGCAACGAGTAAAAGAGGGTAATTTTAGCCTAGATTCTAATGGGGATGGTAATGAGTTAGCTTTACTTAGTTTGGTAGATAGGAGAATTTTGAGAGCCTATGTGAAAGGGGATGTTCATAGGGAGAATTTGTTTCACACTAGGATGTATGCGAATGGGAAGCCTAGTAGTGTGATTATAGATGAGAAGAGTTGTAAAAACATAGTTAGTGACTATTTGGTGAAAGAGTTACAACTACCTACTTCTAATCATCCTAAACTCTATAGCTTAGGTTGTTTCAATGATAGAGAAGACATTAGTGTTAACAAACAAGTTTTAGTTTCTCTTTCTTTGGGCAGGTACAAAGGAGATGTTTTGTGTGATGTCTTACCCATGCAAGCATGCCATGTACTACTTGGTCGACCATGGCAATATGACAACAAAGTTCAACATGATGGTGAGACGAATCAATATACTCTCATTTGTGGTAAGAAGCCCTTTACTTTTATTCCATTATCACCTCAAGAAGCTTTAAAAGATCAATTAAAATTGAAAGAGGAATTTACTAAGATGGAATCCGATTATAGGGCTAAAGAAAAGAATAGACATGCTAAGTTAGCTGTGAATTGCGATTTAATTGAAAAGCATGCTAGGTCTAAGAAAGTTGTTAAGGAGTGTATGTTAGCAACTAAGAGTGAGATTAAAGAGGCTTTGAATGATAATTCTGTTTTGATCTTGCTTTTGCTTAAATATACACTTGTGAGCACTAACCACTTGGAAAGCGAGCTTCCAAGCAAAATTGTTTCTCTTTTGAGTGATTATGTAGATGTGTTTCCTGAGGAGATTCCTAGTGGTTTACCACTAATTAGGGAATTTGAGCATCAAATTGACTTCGTCCCTGGAGCGCAAATTCCAAATAAGCCAGCTTATAGGAAAAATCCCGAAGAAACAAAGGAATTGGAAAAGCAAGTTGGAGAGCTACTTCAAAAAGGGTTTGTGCGTGAAAGCCTTTCTCCATGTGTCGTTCCTGTGTTGCTTGTTCCTAAGAAAGATGGGACTTGGAGAATGTGTGTTGATTGTAGGGCAATAAACAACATCACGGTAAAGTATCGTCACCCTATTCCTAGATTAGATGACATGTTTGATGAATTGCATGGTGCTTGCTTATTTTCTAAAATTGATCTTAAGAGTGGCTATCATCAAATTCGCATGAAAGAGGGTGATGAATGGAAAACTGCCTTTAAAACTAAATTAGGGTTGTATGAATGGTTAGTTATGCCTTTTTGATTGACTAATGCACCTAGTACATTCATGCGATAAATGAATCATGTTTTAAGAGCTTTTATTGGCAAGTTTGTTGTTGTTTATTTTGATGATATACTTGTGTATAGCCGAAACCTAGATGAGCATGTTAGGCATCTAAGATGTGTGTTAGATGTACTTATGGTTGAGAAATTATATGCTAACCTTAAGAAGTGCACCTTTTGCACAAACAAGCTTGTTTTTCTTGGTTTTGTGGTTTCACAAACAAGCAATCAAAGATTGGCCAACACCCACCAACGTTGGACAAGTGAGATCTTTTCATGGACTAGCCGGATTCTATAGGAGGTTTGTTAAGGACTTTAGCACCTTAGCCGCCCCTATTACAAGTGTTATGAAGAAGAATGCACCATTCAAGTGGGGAGATGAACAACAAGAAGCATTTGAGACGTTGAAGGATAAACTAACTAATGCTCCTTTGCTTGTTTTACCTAACTTTAACAATACTTTTGAGATTGAATGTGATGCATCATGGGTTGGAATTGGAGCTGTTTTAATGCAAGGTGGGCAGCCCGTCGCCTATTTTAGTGAGAAATTGAATGGGGCTGCATTAAATTATCCAACCTATGACAAAGAGTTGTATGCTCTTGTGAGGGCGTTGCAAACTTGGCAACACTACCTTTGGCCTAAGGAATTCGTGATTCATACGGATCATGAAAGCTTAAAGTATTTAAGAGGCCAACAAAAGCTAAACAAGAGGCATGCTAAGTGGAGCAAGTTCATAGAGAGCTTTCCTTATGTTGTGCGATACAAACAAGGTAAGGAGAATGTGGTAGCTGATGCTTTATCAAGGAGGTATGTCTTACTTTCCATGCTTGATTCTAAGTTTCTTTGTTTTGAGTATATTAAGGAATTATATGCTAGTGATATTTACTTTAGTGAAATATTTAAAGCATGTGAAAATTCTGGATTTGGAAAGTATTATAAGCATGATGGATTTTTGTTTAAGGAATCTAGATTGCATGGAATAAAGTACATGCATTTTGGAGTTGATGGATCATCCGTTTTAGTACATGCAATAAAGTGTGCATCCGTTTTATTTGCGCATATTGCTCTTGAGGGAATCGCATGAAGGGGAATAAATGGGTCACTTTGGAGTTGATAGAACATATGATATATTGCATGAACACTTCTTTTGGCCTAAGATGCGACATGATGTAGGGAAGTATGTTGCTAGTTGCATTGTTTGTTTGCAAGCTAAATCTACTTCAAAACCGCATGGATTATATACTCCTTTTCCTATTCCTCATGAACCATGGACTCATAATAGCATGGACTTTGTGTTAGGTTTACCGGTAAAGATTTTATCATTGTGGGTGTTGATAGGTTTTCTAAGATGGCACACTTTATTGCATGTACTAAAACGGATGATGCCATTAATGTAGCTAATTTGTTCTTTAAGGAAATCGTTAGACTACATGGAATGCCTAGGACGATTGTAAGTGATAGAGATGCTAAGTTCTTAAGTCACTTTTGGAGAACTTTATGGGCTAAGTTAGGCAATAAGTTGTTATTCTCTACTACTTGTCATCCTCAAACCGATGGTCAAACCGAGGTAGTTAATAGGACTTTGTCTACTTTGCTTAGGGCTTTAATTAAAAAGAACTTAAGAACTTGGGAGGATTGTCTATCTCATGTCGAATTTGCATATAATAGAAGCATACATAGCACCACTGGATATTCACCTTTTGAATTTGTTTAGTTTACCTTTGAGTGTGCAAGTCGACATGGAAGGGCAAAAGAAGGCCGATTATGTTAGAGAGCTTCATGCTAGGGTTCGAGCTCAAATTGAGAAGAAGTCGCAAGACTACATGAAGAATGCTAACAAAGGGCGCAAGGAAATTTGGATTATTTATATGGGAATATACTTAGCCCATATAAACCTATAATTGGAGTTAAAATCCCAATTTGTAGACCCAATATCCAAAAGAATATCCAAATCCCGCATTAATGCCGTAGATTTGCGATATAAGCCCGTTTTCAGCGCAGTCTCGGTAGAAAGGCCATAACTTTCTGCTCAGATGTCCGTTTTAAGCCCATGAGTACTCGTTGGAAAGCTAACTCCGAGCTATACAACTTTCCTTTGAAGTCTTAAGCCCAATTCTGCCGATTTCAAGCCCGAATCTGCCAGTGAAGTTTCTGCAGAAATCTAGAAAATTCCAGAATCCTATTTTGACTTGGATTCTATTCTAGGATGACACCTAATCCTACTTGGAGTCCAAGACAGCCCTAAACCGCCCTACCCTTGTTTCTCCACTATAAATAGCCACCTTAGGTCTAGATTTTGTAAGTAATTTTATTCTTCATAAGATATATTGTTTAGTTGAAGGTTTGGAGGAGAAAAACCCTAGGAGCCGCCGCCCCTCTCTCTTCCTCCTCTATAGATAAGTTCTTTTCTTCTTATTTGTGGATGATCACTCAATTTATGAGTGAGTAATCTTTTCTTTTCTCCAATGTAGAATTTAATTGATCTCTTGACTAATTCCATGGTGAGATTTTGTGCTTTTATATGAGAATTTATTTGAGTATTTCTTGGATCTCTGTATGAATTCTATGTTGCTTGTTTTGATTGATTGGGTCGACACTTTCATGATAAATTGAGTTAGCATTAGCTAGATTAGGTTGTGAATTAATCACTCCAGCTTAATTTTATGTAGCAATTGGATGTGAATTAATCCTCCATCCAAGAGAGAAAAGAATCAATGGGCGAGAAATTTCTCATTGTGTTTGTTATTAAATTACTTGTTCTTCATGCTTTATTCCTAAGTGATCTCTAAGCCCTAAGAAAGTAATTGATTGCTGAAAGAGTAAAAGGGATAGATTGACTTTAATCGGTAATCTAATCTAATTAAGGTAATTTAGGTTAAGTCCGACAAGCTATTCAAGGTTCTCATAATCTTTAGATATCGATGATCCATGTTATTGTTGTCAAGAGGGATACTAAAATTCTATGTTGGAGGTTGTTTCTATTTAATTGTTATTTTCGATATTATTCACTGCTTTTGATTAATTGTTTTCTTTTATTTTCTTGATTGCTTTCGTAGTTAATTTACTTAGTTAAGATTTAATTTTAATTCTTCTTTAAATTCTCTTTATTAATTTGTTTTGTTTGAGAAAAGGAAGAGCCGTTCTCTCTGTGGGATCGACCCCTACTTGCCCTAGCTAGTTTAGTTAGTAATTGTTGGGATAATTATTTATTTTATGGTCATTGATGACACGATCATAAGCCTATACATCCAGATGATGTGAGAGCTTATTTAAGGAGGCAACATCAACAACAAAGAAGAAATGAAAGAGATGATGATAAAGTTGGTGATAACAATCAACAAATACAAAGAACAAGAAATGTTGATGCTCAAGCTAATTATGTTCATACCTACACTCCCAAAGTTGAAGTTCCTGAATTTGATGAGAGAGGGCAACCTAATGATTTTCTTGATTGGTTGCATACGGTGGAAAGGGTTTTTGAATATCAAGATGTGCCCGAGAGTAAGCAAGTGAAGCTTGTTGCTATCAAGCTTAGAAAATATGCATCCTTGTGGTGGGAAAACTTGTTGAAACAAAGAGAAAGGAGGGGCAAAGATAAGATTCGGACAAGGGACAAAATTTTCCGAGAGTTGAAGAGAAAGTTTTTGCCCGAGGACTACAAACAAGACATCTTCAATAAGCTCCAAAATTTGAAGCAAGGTGCAATGAGTGTTTCGGACTACACGACTGAATTTGATGCTTTGATGATTAAGGCCAATATTAGTGAGCCCGAGGGGCAAATAATAGCAAGGTACTTAACTGGTTTAAGAGTTGAAATTGCTAATGTTGTTTCATTGCAATCTTATTGGTCTTTTAATGATGTTACTAAATTAGCCTTGTGGGTTGAGAGGCAACTTAAATCAAAATCTATTGTGAGGTATGGTAGTAAAGATTTTGGCAAAGGGGCAACTTCAAAGTCTCCATTTGTGCCAAAACAGAAAGTTGATGAGAAGGACAATGGTAAGAAAGCTATTAATAATGCCGAGAAAGCCAAGTTGAGACAAGAGAGAAAATGCTTCAAATGCCATGGTTTTGGGCATATGGCTGCAGATTGTCCTAATAGGAGGGTTGTGACACTTGTTGAAGAGCATGAGAGTGATGAAGAGGTAGTTGAGGAAGTACCCAGGGAGGAGGAGGAGGAAGAGGAACTCACCTATGCAGATCGAGGAGAGTCCATTGTAGTGCAACAATGTTTCAAGGTGACTCCAATTGAAGAAAGTGAAGATTGGAGGAGGAAAAATGTGTTCCATACTCGGTGTACATGTCAAGGGAAAGTGTGTATGGTGATAATTAATAGTGGGAGCTTTAAGAACTTAGCTTCGGTGGAAATGGTGCAAAAGCTTGGTTTGAAGACCACTACTCATCCCACTCCATACAAGCTTAGTTGGTTAAAAGATGAAACTGATTTGGGAGTGACTTCTAAATGTCAAGTTGCATTTTCCATTAGTAAGCACTATTCGGATGAAGTATGGTGTGATGTGGTACCTATGGAAGCTTGTCATTTGTTGTTGGGAAGTCCATGGTTATATGCTAGGCATGTGATTTATGATGGTCATGCTCATACTTACTGATCGAGCCAAAAACAACCCTATTTTTATGGCTATTTTACTATGTTTTTGGGTCTATTTATGCTCTAATTTAGATTATTTTGATGATATTTGTGTTTTGAGTCTTTATGAGTTGTGAAATTGAGAATATGCTTATTTTCACTACTTTTGGAGCTATTTTGATGACTTTTTACACAGAAATGAGCAAAGTAATTTTGAGTATAGATTTGAAAATTCAAAGTTCGTGATTTGAAGATTTCTTGAAGATCATTGAAGAGTTATTTCAAGGAGCAAGAGTTGAAGATTGGAGCTTAACTGTGAAGGATTGAAGACAAGCCCAGAAGAAGCCGGGAAGATATGGAATTTTGGATTTTTTATATGGGATAATACTCAGCCCATATAAGGTCATAATTGGAGTTAAAATCCCAATTTATGCTCCACAAATCCAAAAGAATATCCAAATCCCGTAATTTACCGTAACTAGTCCTAGTTGGACTAGGATTCAGCGCAGTCTTGGTAGAAAGGCCATAACTTTCTGTTCAGATGTCCGTTTTAGGCCCGTGAGTAACCGTTGGAAAGCTAACTCCGAGATCTCCAACTTTCCTTTGAAGTCCAAAACCCAGTTCTGCCATCTTCAGATCCGAATTTTCCATCAAAGTTGCTGTAGAAATCCAGAAAATTCCAGGATCCTGTTTTAACTTGGATTCTACTCTAGAAAGACTTTTAAACCAACTTGGAGTCCAAGTTAGACCCTAAACCGTCATAGACTATTATCCTAAGTCTAATAGGAGTCCTTGGGTTATTTTCCACTATAAATAGCCACCTTAGGTCTAGGTTTTTATGAATTGTATCCTCTCTTTAAAAAATATTGTAGAATTGCTTGAAGATTTGGAGGAGGAGTCTTAGGAGCCGCCGCCCCCTCTTCTTCCTCATCCATAGATAAGTTTTCTTTTTTGTGGATCCTCACTCAATTTATGAGTGAGTAATCCTTTTCTTTTCTCCAGTGTAGAATTTAATTGATCTCTTGACTAATTTCATGGTGAGATTTTGTGCTTATATATGAGAATTATTTGGGTATTTCTTAGATCTCTATTTTAATCCTATGTTGCTTTTTTGAATGAGAGGGAGTAATTAATTGTCTTCTTTAATCCTCTTACTTAAATTCTTAGTTAATTTTATAGTTGCTAGATTTAATTTTAAACTCTTTTCCAAAGTTCTCTTTATTTATTCTGTTTTTAATAAGAAAAAGAATAATAACCTATCTCTCTGTGGGATTGACCCTACTTGCCCTAACTATTTATAGTTAGTAATTGTTGGGATTATTTTTATGATTGCTGACGACCGATTATAAATTTTGGCGTTGTTGCCGGGGAGATTGTGTTTTATTTTCTTTTTCTTTTTTTTATTAGATTTGCACTTGATCATCTTTGTTTTGCAGAAAAGATCCAATGGAGCAATCACAAACGTTACGGGAGCTGAACTTCAACAGTGAAATGCCGCCACTTTGCATTGATTATCCTACTTTGGATATGACTTGCAAATTGCCGTCAGCAGTAATCCGCATGATGCCTACTTTTCAAGGAGAATTTCATGAGAACCCTCATAAGCATCTACATAGTTTCTTTATCAATTGTGCCGCAATCACTAGTATGCCTCAAGAGGAAGCAAGACTTCGTGTTTTTCCTTTGACATTAGAAGGAAAAGCGAGACACTGGTTCATAAGTCTACCATCAAAATCCATAAATTCTTGGAAGAAAATGAAAGCAGTATTTTTGAACAAGTTTTTCCTAAAGCAAAGCGTGCAGATATCAGAAAGAAAATCACTACTTGTCAACAACTACGGGACGAGAAGTGGCACCAATACTGGGAGAGGTACAACGAGATCTGTGCAAGCTACCCCTACCAAAACCTGAGTGAAGCACTTCTGATCCATAATTTCTATGATGGATTACTCTATGACGATCGAATGTATATTGATTCTGCAAGTGGAGGGAGTTTTACACTCAAAACCCCCGAGGAAGCAAGGAAGTTGCTCAACACCATAGCTGAGAACATTCACCAATTCAGCACAACCAATGAAGTCGACACGACAAAGGAGTCAGAGATATCAGAAATCCGCAAGGAGTTATCCTAATTAGCAAAGATGTTTGCCGACTTCATAAATACTCAGTCACAAGTTTCTACCCAGATTCCCTCATATGTGCCGCAAAAACATATGAATGAGAACATACTTGGATGCGGGATCAATGCCATTGAAGAAACCCAACAGCGATATGCACAAAAGATTGAATTACCTAATATCCCACTTCCACCTGCAATATCACTACCTTTAAAACATATTTTCCTTGAAATACCGCCACCAGTGGCTGTAATCAATGACAAATTGCCAAGTGAAGAGGAGATTTCAGCCAAACATAAGAAGGAGAATCTACTTTCTTCACCAAAAGCTGATCAAATTCAATCAGAAGACGAATGAATGGAGGAGATGCGAACTAAGTATGATCCACTACCATTCCCTCAAAGGTTTGCACAACAACTTGACTCACTCCAGAAATTAGAGGTAAACATTCCTTTGGTTAATGAAATGGTTGAACTACCAAGGTATGCTTCTTTTCTCAAAGAATTATGCATCACTAAAAGAAAGCATGCTGAAAAATATGCTTACATGAATGAAAATATATCTGCTGCATATCAAAGGAAATTGCGACATAAATGCATTGACTTAGGATCTTTTTCTATTCCTTGTGAAATAGGAAAGAATAAGGTAGGCAATGCCATGTATGAATATGGATCTTTAATTAATATCATGCCTTATTCTGTCTATAAGCAATTGGGAATAGAACCTCTGCTTGAAACTGATCTTATTATTCAATTTGCTGATAGAACTAACCATAAACCTGAGGGTTTAGTTGAGGATGTTTTAGTGCAGATAGGAGATTTTGCTTTTCCTGCATATTTCTATGTTCTAAAGATGAGTGAAGATGACTTCATCTACCACAATTGCCATTGCTGTTAGGAAAACCGTTTTTAATCCTGGAAAAAATGAAGTTTGAAGCACAAGATGGAACGATCAGTATGGAATTTGATGGGAAGCCAAAATTGCATTCAACATTAATGAAGCCATGAAAGCTCCTGCTGAGATCCATTCCATATTTGCCATTGACACAATTGATGCTTGCTCTGAAAAAGTACAAGTATACAATCAAGAGGATAAACTTGAAATTGTACTTACCAAGAGTTTACATCAAGAAGAAATCGAGGAAGCTGAAGTCGAGGTGCCAAACGAGGTAGTAGAAGCTGTTAAAGATTTGGGATCAACGGTAAAAGAGATGGAATCAGTATCCTATATCAATCTGGAACCAACACCTAAGCCTTTGCCATCCATCATTCAACCACCTGAAGTCAAGCTGAAACCACTTCCTGAAGGCCTTAAGCATGTTTTCCTTGCAGAAAATGACACCCTGCCTGTTGTTATTTCAAGTAAATTAAATGATTTACAAGAAGAACAACTAATCAGAGTTTTGAAAGAATACAATGAAGTAATTGGATGGACTGTAACTGATGTCAAAGGAATAAGTCTTACTGTATGCATGCATAGGATTCGACTTGAAGATGATGCAGTAGCAGTTCGACAGCCGCAAAGAAGACTGAATCCAAATCTTGCAGAAGTAGTAAAAGAAGAAGTTCTAAAATTACTTGGAGCTGGTCTCATTTATGCTATATCAGACAGTAAATGGGTCAGCCCTGTCCAAGTAGTTCCAAAGAAGTCTAGATTGACTGTCATAGAAAACAAGGAAGGAGAGCTAGTTCCTCAAAGGCTGCAGAATGGATGGAGAGCATGTATCGACTACAGAAAGCTGAACTCTGCCACGAGAAAGGATCACTTTCCATTGTCGTTCATAGAACAGATGTTGGAGAGATTAGCCTGCAAATCCTACTATTGTTTTCTGGATGGGTATTCAGGATATTTTCATATTCCAATTGCACCGGAACATCAAGAGAAGACCACCTTTACATGCCCTTTTGGTACGTATGCCTACACAAGAATGCCTTTTGGTCTATGCAATGCACCTGCAACTTTTCAAAGGTGTATGATGAGCATCTTTCAAGATTATGTGGGAGATAAGATGGAAGTATTCATGGACGATTTCACAGTCTATGGAGATAACTTCAATCAATGTCTCGATAACTTGGAACTAATCTTGAAAAGATGTGTTGAAACCAAATTGGTTTTGGATGCCGAAAAATGTCACTTCATGGTAGAACAAGGCATTGTTTTAGGCCATGTAGTATCCAAAAAAGGGATGTAAGTCGATAAAGCCAAGGTTGATGTTGTTCAGAATCTTCCTTATCCAACATGTGTCCAAGATATCCGTTCATTCTTAGGCCATGCTGGATTTTACCGAAGATTTATCAAGGATTTCTCAAAGAACTCAGCGCCCATGTGTCGATTACTTCAGAAAGATGTAGAGTTCGAATTTGGAGACGATTGCAAAGGAGCATTTGACAAATTGAAGACTGCCCTTACCACCACTCCAATTGTGAAGCCACCTGATTGGAAACTACCGTTCGAGATCATGTGTGATGCAAGTAACGTTGCTATTGGAGCTGTTCTAGGTCAGAGAGTTGACAAGGTACCTCATGTTATCTATTATGCTTCAAGAATTCTAGATGCTGCTCAGAAGAACTATACCACCACAGAAAAAGAGATGTTTGCCGTTGTCTTTTCTCTGGAGAAGTTTCGACCATATATCTCGGGATCTAAAGTGATAATATACTCCGATCATGCTGCATTGAGATATCTTATGTCAAAAAAATAAGCAAAAGCTAGGCTTATGCGATGGCTTTTGTTATTTCAAGAATTTGATATCGAAATAAGGGACAAGAAAGGAGCAGAGAACGTTGTTACTGATCATCTAAGTAGAATTGAATGCAAGGAAGAAGAGACTGCAATCAATGAAGCATTACCATATGAAGATTTGTTTGCAGTTTCTCAAGTTCCTTGGTATGCTGAAATAGTTAACTACTTGGTTGCTCACTGCCTACTTCCATATTTTAGCAAAGGACAAAAGTTGAAGATCGTAAGTGATGCCAAGTATTACTTATGGGATGATCCGTACTTATGGAGGCAAGGATCTGATCAAGTAATGAGACGATGCATTCCTGAAAATGAGGTTCAATCAGTTTTAAAGTTCTGCCACAGTGATGAATGTGGAGGCCACTTTGGACATAAGAAGACTGCAAGAAAGATCTTGGATTGCGGATTTTATTGGCCTACACTTTTTAAGGACTCGTTTGACCATTGCAAGACTTGTCCACAATGTCAGAAAGTTTGAAGGATATCGAAAAGGAATCAGATGATTCAATCACCTATATTCGTTGCTGAAGTCTTTGATGTATGGGCGATTTACTTCATGGGACCTTTTCCTCCATCAGATAGGAAGTATTACATTCTTCTAGCTGTGGATTATGTTTCCAAATGGGTTGAAGCTATTGCTACAGAAAAGGATGATGCAAGAACAGTGGTTAAATTCTTGAAGAATAATATTCTTCATCGATTTGGGATACCAAGATATCTAATCAGTGATCGAGGTACTCACTTTTGCAACAAGATTGTACAAGCACTAGTTGAAAAATATGAAGTACGACATAAGGTATCTACTTCATATCATCCTCAAACCAGTGGTCAAGCTGAAGTATCCAATCGACAAGTGAAGCTGATTTTGGAGAAAACAGTCAATGTTCAAAGAAAAGATTGGAGTATGCAACTAGGAGATGCTTTATGGGCTTATTGTACAGCTTATAAGACACCTCTAGGTATATCCCCTAACAGAATTGTGTTTGGAAAACCATGCCATCTACCTGTGGAGATAGAACACAGAGCCTGGTGGGCTGTAAAGCAATGCAATCTTAACTTTGACAAAGCTGGAATTCAAAGGATGCTGCAATTGCAAGAGCTTGAGGAAATAAGGAATGAAGCCTATGAAAATTCAAGAATTTACAAAGAAAAGACTAAAGCTCTACATGATCCAAGAATATTGAGAAAATCGTTTCATGAAGGTCAGAAAATTTGTTGTTCAATAGTACAATTAAGCATCATGGAAAGCTAAGGACAAAATGGCATGGACCTTTTGAAGTGATAAAAGTATATCCTAAGGGATCTGTGGAAATTTACAATCCGGTTAGCAAGAATCAATTTAAGGTTAATGGGCGAAGACTTAAACCTTTCTTTGAGCCATTATCAATAGCTTTGGTTGAAGAAATTGAGTTGGAAGACCCAACCTATCTTCCAACTTGAAATATGAAGAAAGGAAGTCAAGCTAATGACTTTAAACAAGAGCTTGTTGGGAGGCAACCCAATTTTAATTTAATTTTAATTTTTGTTTTTAGGTTTTATGAATTTTCTTCATTAAATTGAAGAAAATTTATCCGAGGAGTAAGAAGTACCAAGCACCGAGCCATAGACCATGCATGACCGGTTGTAACTTGGTTAGCGGGCATGCATGGCCGGCTATAGCTTGGCCATGCCGCGTACCATACTAAGTATGGCCGGCCATGGCTCGACATTATCGCGTCATAAAACACCAGCCAAGACTAGCCCCGGTCACTGCCTGATCATTGCCAAGTTTATGCTGCGCAACAGCCTGGATAACCAAGCCACAACCTGCATAGGACAGGCTACGACTCGGCCATACCCGAGCTATGCCACGCATCGCCCTTGGAATGATCCGGCCATTGCCGCACCAAGGCCAGTCCAGCCCGAGGCATCACCAGCATGAGCCAGGTCGCAGCTCGGATAGGCCCGAGCCATCCCATGCACCACGCACCGGTCAGCACCAGCATGCCGCAATGAGCTAAACCCTAGCTGCGTAGCACCAACCCGTGCACACCTATCCCGCGCCACTCCAAGCCCCGCTTGGTCCTGTTCCGTGCCATACCATGCCTTGTCCCGGTCAAACAAGGAAAGTGCCACGCCACTCCATGCAAAGCATACTAATTTTGACTAGGAAATTAAGTACCTAATTGCTTTCCACAACAATTACCTTTTCCAAATAGGTAAAGTAATCCTAATCAAGGTATGTTTTCTTACTTTTTACTCTAACTAAAACCTCTTAGACTTAGGACTTTATCATTATATAAAGGCACTCTACCCCTCCTCTTTATTCATCAAACACAAGAAGTAATATTGGGAGAGTAAAGTTTCGGCTAGAAGCACTAATTTTGGAGAAGTAAAGTTGATTTTAGGAAGGAAATTTCGATAAGCTTAAGTTGGAAGCAAAAGTCAACTAGTTCACAAAGCAAGTCGATTCCTCTCAAGTTAAGAAGCAATTTCGATAATTCCTCCTAGCTCCAAGTGAAGATGTCGATGATACTAGTAACTACTTCCATGAATTTTGAAATTCAATTCAAGAATTTTAGGAGGCAATTTTATCAAGCTGGAGTTTCTCAATTTGGTTCAAAATTTCAAGGAAGCTTTCTTCGTCAAGATTGCCATGAACTCTAGAGCATGATATCGTTGCTACCTAAGGAGGATATTAAAGCTATGCCTGGTTTCAAAGATAGGATGATTCATCAATTTCTTTGGGATAAAGCTAACAAGTCACATGAAGCTGTTATGAGATCAAAGGAAAGCTGAAAAGGAATTTGAAAAACGATTCCACCCCTATGGAAATTGGTTTTCTCAACCGAGGAATTTCAATGGAAAGATTAGACCTCAAGTTTCATCATGGAGCAAGCCTTTTCCTATGCCAAGGATTGATGGGTTTCACACCAAGCCCTATAGGCCACCCTATAGACTTCCTATGCGATGTGCCCCTTTTCCTCAAAGGTTTGATGATCCTTATTATGCTTCTTCATCTAATCAACCAAGGATCGCACCAATTGCTACTGTTCTTACTTTGGAAGAATTGAAGGAGAAATCATCCACACCAATTGGACCAAAGGATCCGTTGCAAGAGGAAGGTCAAGGTGAAGATAATCCAATAATTATTTCTTCTGATTCTGAATCAAGTGATGCTTCTAGTGATGAGAATAAAGAAGGGGAAGAGGAGGTGAATCAAGAGAAGGAAAATAAGGAAGAAACTCATCCTTTCCTTACTCAATTCAAGGATATAAGTGATCAAGTTGCTAACCTAAGAGAAGATTTTGATAGCATAATTGGAAATCTGGATAACCTCTACAGTTTGTTGGAGAAAGCTATTCCTAAACCAATTTAGGTTTAGAATTAGGGTTTTTAATTTTAAGTTTATGTTTTCTAGATTTAGGCTTTTATTTTTAAGCATCTTAGGTTTAGCTGTTTAAGTTTATGCTTTATCTTTAATTTTCCTTTATCTTATGTCTTTATTTTTAAAGTTTCATTAATAAACTATCTAGTTTTATTTTCCTATCACTTTAATTTCTACGAGATAGGTAGCCCGCACTGGCGCGTCAGCCGTCTTTTTATTTTATTTTTTTATTTGTTTTGTTCTCCGTGCAATTCATCCTTGAATCAAATATGGTTTTATTGGTCTTTTCTATATTTAATACATAAATATAGTTTTTTTCTTATCTAGTCTTACTTCATTCGACAATCATGTCCTGTTTTTAGTTCTTGCTCTTTTGGCATTTGGAAATCAGTAAAACAATTAGAATGATGGTTATATAAAAGTCCAATGATAAGAATGATGGTTCTTATCAAATATGGTATGGTATGCTACGGCTACCTCTAATGATCTTATGACTCTAAGTATCTAATGAGCTCTTAGATTTTAAGTCTTTGATAGGTTAATTATAAATTTGAATAGTTTTAGCCATCAAATTGTATATGTAATGGAATGATTTTTAATTATTTACTTAAAATAAAATAGCATTCAATCCTTGAATCAAATATGGTTTTGTTGGTCTTTTCTATATGATGGTTATATAAAAGTCCAAAGATAAGAATGATGGTTCTTATCAAATTGTATATGTAATGGAATGATTGTTAATTATTTACTTAAATAAAATATCATTCAACACTTAAAATGAATGAAAGTTGAGTAGGAAAAACGATTGTATCATTTTTCTTTTTAATCATCTTTTTTATAATCTTCTTGTCTAATCAAAAAAATGTGGATGAAGGGGAATAATAGGTATGTAGGCTAATGTCATCAGTAGGCTTGAATATTGAGAAGCATAATTCCCTTTTAATCATTTTTTCTAATCTTCTTGTGTAATCAAAAAAATGAGGATGAAGGGGAATAATTAGGTATTAATTAGCTATTATTCCTTTTTAATCATATTGAATTTATTCATTATTAATTAACTATTAATTAGATATTAATTAGCTATTCATTAGATATAGTATAATGGATTAAGGAGGGGTTTTAAATTAATATGTTAGATGTGAGAAATTACCAAAATGGGCGATAAGGTGGCACCAGGTTAAAAGTTGAAAGGGCTTGTTAGTAATTTCCATAGGGGACAAAAATAATATATAGTGTATATATTGTCTTTTTGTTTGAGTAATTAACTTCACCAAAGCCGCCCAAGTATGTTTCATGAACCTTAACTCTTTATTTTTGGTAAGCTATTTTGCATGCTTTGATTTCTTGATTGCTTTTACATTGAGGACAATGTGAATTTTAAGTGTGGGGGGGTGAATACTTGATAGGGTTATTGTTTGATATTGAGTCATATGATAGTTTTTGCATGAGAACCTAAGATAAAAATTTGATTGTTTTTGGATTGATATGTTATTCCCCAATTTTTGAAACAAATTTTTCGAAACATTGATTTTTGAAGACTAAAAATTTGATGATTTTTCATTCATATATTGAGTTATTAATTTAATTATGATTGATGAATACTTAGAATTTTTAATAATGCTTTATTCGTTGATTAATTTATAGCATGAAGTTTTGATTTCTTAGAATTAGGTATAATTGAAGTTTGCGATATGATCTTATTCATTCATTGCTTTTATGACTATCTATTTCTAGAACTTGTGTTGAATCTTGATTGAAATTACAATTAAGAAATCATGCTATGAATTTGTCAAGAATAAGTGTGGGGGACTATCTATATAAAGGGTAATTAAAATTGTTTTCTAAAAAGAAGTGATTTCATGCAAGAGGAGAAGAGGTATTTCTGTTTTTAAAAAAAAATTCCATTGTTGTCACTCTTCTCTTTAAACAAAATGAGTTAGTAACCCTTGGGAAGAGGATAAGAGGCATGGACCAACAGAAATATTGTCCCTCTTTTATAGAAGGAGTCCTTCTAGAGTGCTAGTAGCCTCAATAATAAAGGGCGTTAGTAACCCCTAAACATGAACACTTCAGAGGTTAATATCCTCAGTTTTTTTTAATCAATTACCCTTGGAAAACTATTATAACCCACATGAACCCTTGATTTATTTATAATATGTAATCTTTTGAGTAATGGAGAAATAGATGAAGATGCAAGCCTATAGGAAGAAGTAGTTATAAGATGTGAAGAATGGTGAGTGATTTGAGCTACTTTGATTATGGCTACTTAAGAATGATAATGCTTGTTATTTCTTGATCTTTGGATTAAGTATTGTTAATGTTCTTTGTTATTTAGATTTCATGATTAGATTGATTCCTTGATATATGTGTGAATTCAAATTAATCTTTTGAAAATTGTTTTTGATTAACTTACATTAATTTTGCTAAGGGACTATCAAAGTTCAAGTGTGGGAGAAATTATGATTGAGCCAAAAACAACCCTATTTTTATGGTTATTTTACTATGTTTTTTGGTCTATTTATGCTCTAATTTAGCTTTTTTTTTATGATATTTGTGTTTTGAGTCTTTATGAGATGTGAAATTGAGAATATGCTTATTTTCACTACTTTTGGAGCTATTTTGATGACTTTTTACACAGATATGAGCAAAGTAATTTTGAGTATAGATTTGAAGATTCAAAGTTCATGATTTGAAGATTTCTTGAATATAATTTGAAGACTTGAAGATCATTGAAGAATTATTTCAAGGAGCAAGAGTTGAAGATTGGAGCTTAATTGCGAAGGATTGAAGACAAGCCCAGAAGAAGCCCGGAAGATATGGAATTTTAGATATTTTATATGGGATAAAACTCAGGCCATATAAGGTCATAATTGGAGTTAAAATCCCAATTTATGCTCCACAAATCCAAAAGAATATCCAAATCCCGTAATTCCCGTAACTAGTCCTAGTTGGACTAGGATTCAGCGCAGTCTTGGTAGAAAGGCCATAACTTTCTGCTCAGATGTCCGTTTTACGCCCGTGAGTAACCGTTGGAAAGCTAACTCCGAGGTCTCCAACTTTCCTTTGAAGTCCAAAGCCCAGTTCTGCCATCTTCAGATCTGAATTTTCCGTCAAAGTTGCTGCGGAAATCCAGAAAATGCCAGGATCCTATTTTAACTTGGATTCTACTCTAGAAAGACTTTTAATCCAACTTAGAGTCCAAGTTAGACCCTAAACCGTCCTAGACTATTATCCTAAGTCTAATAGGAGTCCTTAGGTTATTTTCCACTATAAATAGCCACCTTAGGTCTAGGTTTTTATGAATTGTATCCTCTCTTTAAAAAAATATTGTAGAATTGCTTGAAGATTTGGAGGAGAAGTCTTAGGAGCCGCCGCCCCCTCTTCTTTCTCATCTATGGATAAGTTTTCTTTTTTGTGGATGCTCACTCAATTTATGAGTAAGTAATCCTTTTCTTTTCTCCAATGTAAAATTTAATTGATCTCTTGACTAATTTCATGGTGAGATTTTGTGCTTATATATGAGAATTATTTGGGTATTTCTTGGATCTCTGTTTTAATCCTATATTGCTTGTTTTGATGGGTTGGAGTCGACACTACCTTGATAAATTGGGTTAACATTAGCTAAATTAATTCTAGAATTACAACTTCAGATTTAATTGTATGTAGCAATTGGAGGAGAACTAACCCTTCCTTCCAAGAGAGATAAGAATCAATGATCGAGAAATTGCTTGTTGTGCTTGTTAATTACTAGTGCTTAATACTTTGTTCTTTTGGTAGTTTTTAAGCCCCAAAAGGGAAACTTATTGCTAAGAGAATGATAGGGATATTTTAAGCCCCAAAAGGGAAATTTTATCTAATTTGGTAATTAGGATTTAATTCCAAACAAGCTACCCAAGGTTTTCATAACTATTAGATATCAATGATCCATGTCATAACTACTTAAATTCTTAGTTAATTTTATAGTTGCTAGATTTAATTTTAAACTCTTTTCCAAAATTCTCTTTATTTGTTTTGTTTTTAATAAGAAAAAGAATAATAACATATCTCTCTGTGGGATCGACCCCTACTTGCCCTAGCTATTTATAGTTAGTAATTGTTGGGATTATTTTTATGATTACTGACGACCGACCACTTACGCATTGAGAAAAGATGGCCGAAAGATCCCTTTGGCTCATTTGAAGCCAAATATTGTTCCTACACCAAAGAAAAAGGCTTTGCTCATGACTAGAAAGGATTTGATCCGAGAGCTTAAAGGTGACTCTATTGCATTTGCTTTGGTGATATTTGATGAAACTGATGATGTGCAGGGTTCGGAATTGCATCCAAAGTTGCTGCCATTGTTTGAGGAGTATAGTGATGTATTCCCGGATGAAATTCCAGCTGGTTTGCCACCTTTGAGGGATATTCGACATAAAATAGACCTCATTCCAGGTTCGGTATTGCCTAATAAGCCAACATATAGAATGAGCCCTACGGAGTATGAATAGCTACAAAGACAGGTTGAAGAGTTGTTGCGAAAGGGGTTGATTCGGGAGAGTTTGTGCCCTTGTGCAGTTCCTACTCTTTTGGTGCCAAAGAAGGATGGTTCTTGGAGAATGTGTGTTGATAGCCGAGCCATCAACAAGATTACCATTGATTACCGATTCCCCGTTCCACGGTTGGATGATTTGCTTGATCAACTTCATTGGGCAAAGGTATTTGATCGGTCGTTGATCAAATCACAAGATAAATTCCCCACAAACCAATTAACAAATAGATTAACTACTTAGCTAGGGTAAGTAGGGGTCGAATCCACAGGGAAGGTATGCATCAAAGTTAAATCTTACAGAAGAGAATCTAACCTAGAAAAGATATTTTTGGATTTTTCAAAATAGATTAATTAAACTAGAAAACAATTAAAAGAAATCTAAACTAAAGATTTAAAATAGAGTTTAGTAAAAACAATGAATAAAAACATACTTCTTCTCCTTTGGGCAACTACTTTGATCAAGTGAATCATGTATCATGGACACTAAACATAAATTTGGCTTAGATTGCAATCAATTAAGAATCATAAATTATTCCAAATCGGTATATAGCCTAAGACGTAAACATCAACTTTCATCGAAACAAAGTAATCCTCTTAATATCTTAAACAACTCTATTTAAATAATTGGTATAGGAGAGGAATACTCGACCCTCCAACATGCTAAGAAGAATTAACCCGCATCTCGCTGACGATTAATCTCTATTGTTCCTAATCAAACATTCACCTTGTGAAGAATCATAGGACAAGCATTAAGATTTACTTTTCCACATGCATGACAAATCAATACCAAACTTGCCAACGTCAATTTCCATCTCGGCCTAAAGATTTCGACAAGGTTTGATATCCCATTGAACCTAGGACTCCTAGAATTACAATTGTTACTTGGACCAACTTTAGCTTGACTCAAGCTACTTGAATCTAACTATAGCATTCATAAATCTCAAGATATGTTGTACACCAAATCAATCAAAGTTTGAACACATAATATGAAGCATAGAGATAAGAAACGTATTTAAACAGAAAAAGCTCAAATTATTAAGAACAAAACTCTCACTAATAATTCATTGATCAAAAGTACCTAAGGAAAAGAAGTATAAAAGGTTTAGCTACAAGCAATCAATGAGAGACTTACAATACTTGGAGGCCGGCTGCCTCCTCCCTCTCCTTGACGGTGCAAGACCTAGAAAACTAGGGCAAATTATGTAGAAAAGTATTATTAGAGGTTCACTAGGGTTCTAGACTTAAGAGGGTATTTATAGAGGTGGCTTAGGGCTAATTTAGAGCTTAAGCAAACCCTAAGGACATGCTGGCTGCTTTCCAAGTCTTCAAGCTAAATAAGAATTTGGGCTTAATTGGATCAATCCCGCATAAAAGGCCTAGGACAGTTTCTGTCGCTGACTTCAGGGGCATTTGTCCATAAAAAAGTTCGAACTGGGCATCGACCAAAACACGAAAGTTGTAGATCTTGGAGTTAGCTTTCCAACGGCTACTTATACGCCGCAAACGGAGCTCTGGATCAAAAGTTATGGCCAAAATACAGAAAGGTCGCCAAATCTGGAAACAAGTGAAGAGGCTTCAAGGTGAAGACACGCATGGCTGCTGGGTGGCGCGCGCATGGCATGACCCCCGACACCCCCTGGGCGCCCATGTGGATGGCTTGTGCGCCCAGGGCGTTGGCCTCAGCCCCCATGTCGCCAGCGCCCATGTGCTTGCTGGTGGCATGTCTCGACTAGCGCTGGGCGACCATGTGCTATGCTTGGCGCCCCATGTGGTTTGCCTCGCGACCCATGTACTCTAGTGCTATGACACATCTTGACATGTTTTCTTGCCTTGAAATTCAACTTTGCTCCTTTGCTTCAAACTCTTGAAAATCAATCTTATTATGATAAAATTGACTCTTCAAGCTCTTCAATCACGAACATATTGGCTCTATTCTTCATCCGCAATGTCCTCGGAAAATATTTGTGTGAATATTCATCCAAAAAGGCTCCAAAAAGGTACAAAAATGGTGATTTTGCACTTTTCTTCACTTTAACACCTATAAACACAAATATACCAAATATAAGGCATAATCAAGCATAAAATACCCTAAAAGCATAGGAAAATGACCATCTCTAAAATTGATCTTAAAAGTGGTTATCATCAAATAAGAATGAAACCTGGTGATGAGTGGAAAACTGCTTTTAAGACTAGAGATGGCTTATATGAGTGGCTTGTTATGCCATTTGGATGAGAAGCTATATTCTAATGTGAAGAAGTGTCATTTCTTCACTCATGAGGTTGCATTTTTGGGGTATGTTGTTTCGGGTAATGGTGTTAAAATGGATAGCAGCAAAGTGGAAGCAATTCTGAATTGGCCTACTCCAAAGTCAATCCAAGAGATTCGGAGTTTTCATGGGTTGGCATCATTTTATAGGAGGTATATCAAGGGGTTCAGTACCATTGTTGCTTCTATCACCGAATGCCTCAAAAGTAAGAAATTCTGTTGGACTAATGAAGCTCAATCTAGCTTTGAAGAATTGAAGAGGAGAGTGACCGAAGCTCCTACATTGAAGTTGCCTGACTTCAATTCACCATTTGAAGTAGAGTGTGACGCCTCAAATGTGGGCATTGGGGCTATTTTAAGCCAAGGAAGGCACCCCCATTGCATTTTATAGTGAGAAATTGAATGAATGCAAATGAAAGTACTCTACTTATGATAAGGAGTTCTATGCATTGATGAGAGCTCTTGATCATTGGTCTCAATACTTGCTGCCACAATCATTTGTGTTGTTTTCGCATCATGAGGCCTTGAAGTTCATCAATCAACAACATAAGCTTAATAGGACACATGTTAAATGGGTTGAATTCTTACAATCCTTTAGTTTCTCTATCAAGCACAAGGCCGTGTCTCAAAATGTGGTGGCCGATGCACTTAGTAGGAAGTTCACACTTCTTACCACTCTATGAGTGCAAGTTGTGGGATTTGAAGCTATCAAGGACTTGTATAAGCAAGATGAAGATTTTGGAGATGCTTGGGAGGCTTGTCTTCACAGTCCTACTAAGCTTTATTCCATTGTTGATGGTTACTTATTTTATGCTAACAGATTGTGTATTCCCGTTGTTCTTTGAGGTTAGCCATTGTTGAAGAAGCTCATAGTGGTACTTTGAGTGGTCACTTTGGGAGAACAAAGACTTTGTTCATGGTGCAACAAAACTACTATTGGTTGAGACTTGAGAGGGATATTGTTAGACATGTGTTGTCATGTTCAATGTGTCATTTGCCAAGACTAGGAGCCAAAATAATGGGTTGTACACTCCATTGCCGGTTCCTAATGCACCATGGCAGGATGTTAGCTTGGATTTTGTGCTCGGATTGCCTAGGACACAAACGAACAAGGATTCTATTATGGTTGTTGTTGATAGATTTTCAAAGATGGCTCATTTTGTTCCTTGCAACAAGACAAATGATGAAAGTCACATTGCCGAATTGTACTTCAAGGAGGTAATGAGATTGCATGGTGTTCCTAGAAGCATTGTCTCGGATAGGGATGCAAAGTTCCTTAGCCAATTTTGGAGGACAATTTGGAGGAAGCTAGGGACTACTTTGAAGTTTAGTTCGGCCTATCATCCACAAACCGATGGCCAAATTGAAGTTACAAATAGGAGCTTGGGAGGCTTATTGAGGAGTTATGTGGGGAAGAATATTAACCAATAGGACATGATTCTGCCACAAATAGAGTTTGCCTACAATCGGTCATTTCACTCATCCATTGGAAGGACTCCATTTGAGGTAGTTTATGGCATTAACCCTCTTACACCCTTGGATCTAACTCCTTCTTGTTCTAGTGGGCAGTATAGTAGTGATGCAGATGCAAGAGCAAAGGAGATTAAGAAGCTCCATAGTGATGTCCGAGAGAAGATTGCTACCCAAAACATCAAGTACATGCAGCAAACTAACAAGCACTGTAAGTTTGTTAAGCTTGATGTGGGTGACTTAGTGTGGATTCATTTGAATTTAGGCCAAAAATTTGTCCATGGTCCATGTGCTTAAATTTAGGCCCAACAGTATTAAATAGCCTTAACAGGTGCCCTAGGCACCCGTTAACTATTCCCTAAAAATTTATTCCACCAAAAATATTGTATCGAGGCCTAGATTATTGTATAAGTATGAATTAATTAAATTTAGTGCCTCTTATAACATCACTTTCAAATTTTAAAAGAGAGTAAACTACGAAAATTTCTAATTTGTAATAATCCATAATAGTAAAATTTTGGTATAGATGTGAAATTTGAGCCTGCGAGATGAAAAGCAGCAATGACCGGCTATGAGATTAGTACTTGTAATTGTGAGATGAAAAACAACTGTGAATTTGGTACATGTTTGGTAAAATAGCTGTGGCGGTGAGATGAGCATGTAAAATAACAATTAAATGTCTACTTCGAATCTCAAATCTCCCCAAGTTTCAAGAACATATGTATTCATAGTATTTTTTAAAAAAAGAGTATTTGCTTTTACAAATTTAACTTTTTGAAGAGCATACAATATTTAAAAATCTTATCTTTAATAAATAATAAAGACAAATATAAATATATATTTTTATATAAAAAAATAGACAGATATAGTTAGACGGATGCAGTAATTATGATCATTGTATGTTTATTTGTAGTTTATATATATATATATATATATTATTTTTAGTATCTAGAGAAATTACTAAAATCTCAAACTGAGGATTGATGTGGAGTCATCTTCTAGCTTATTTTTGGTCTTTTCTCACTTTTCATGTGACTAAAAAAACCTTCTATGAGTTTCCCTCCTTCTTTTTCCTGCTGCCCTTTTTTGTAATTGCCCATTTCCCTTCCTTAATTGCTTTTAATTAAGGTTTCTCCCATTGTTTTCTATTTTTCCTTTCACCAACTTTGCTACTGCTTCCTTTCACTTCTCAGTGTTGATCAATCTTCAGGTTTTCCAAAAATCAAATCTTTCATCACTCCCCTCTCTTTTCAGCTTCACATCTCTTTCCTCTTTCTTCTCCTTCCCCATCCCTTCATCATGGACCATTAAATGTTTTTCCCCTTCTAAAATATGACGCTTCTTCTCTCAAAATTAAACCTCAAAGGATATTGTTAGAAACGTCATTTTTAATCGCAAAAAAATATCCTCAGTTTCTTTTAGGCGGCTAAAAGATGGTGGTCGTTGATAATCTGGATAATTCCTCCGACGTTGCAATAAAAAAAAGTTGAAGAACTCGCCACCGAATTCGAAAAAAAACCTTTCCTTTCACCAGGTTCGTTGAATGGTTGAACAAACCAATTTTCTTTTTTTTTTTCAGTTTGTATGACTTTAATTTTGAGAAAAAAAGGGGAAATGTGTCTGGCCATTTCGTTGGGCTTTTTCCCTTTTAAAATAAGAACAATTGAACATGTGGCATTTCGTTTGGTTTCAGAACGAATACAACATACTCTGCTTGGAGAAGTTTTTTTTCTTGAATTTTATTTTGGGTTTAATTCTAATTTAGAATCGTTTGGATATTCATTAATTTTTGGTTTTGGGATGAATGACAAAATGCTAATCGGGAAATCTTACTCATCTGCAAGCAACGTAAATGATTTAAATCGGTTTTTCCTCATTACGAATTCAATGGTTCATTAGATCATTTTTAAATTTATATTAATTGTAGGATACAGAGAATGAATGTCATTTGTTGACAATTATGTTTTTTATTTAATCACTGAGAAGCGAAATGGTTGTTTAGGAATTGAGTTTGAGCCTTTGAAGATTTAGATGTCTTGGTGTATTCACTGCCTCATGCTTTGTATGTAATAGTAATAGTAATAGTTATTTCTTTTAATACCATGAACTATACTATGTTATTAGACCTCTGAATTACACCACCATTTTTTCAATGCGTCTATTATTATCCAATTAACAACATATTATATTACCTCTTTACACTTTCTATTACTTAAAAATAAAAACATGTTCTTTGATCTTCTTAATTTTACATGTCTGAAAAGTTAGTTTATAAGGATTTATGCCAATAGCAAGAGAAAACATTAAAACTAATCCATTTAAATTGTATTTTTACTGCAGGCTTATATAATTTAATCAATTAATCAAGCACCACTCTAAAACAAAGAATGCATGTGGACCTTATATAATTGATTATGATATCCTTATTCAATCAGTGAATCAAAACAAAGAATGCCCGTAGCGCCAGCGCGGGCTGATATGATTTGTAATAAATTATTTGATTATAATGAGATTTAAATATTCTATCTTCTTAAGAAAAATTATTATTTTCAAATATAGATGTCCATTATATGTTACACATGAGGATACATTTTGGTGCGTACATCCATTTATGGTTTCATTTGGAAGGACAAGCGGTGTAGGTGAACAAATAATCAAACTTTTAATTGATCAAGACTTTTGTTTTTGAGTGGTACAAGTGAAATTTACTACAATCAGAATAAATCTCCATATGCCCAAACATCTAAATGAGAATCCAACTCAAACTAAGAAATTACCTTACATTCCGTGAAATAAATAACATATAACCTACCTACTAAATTACCAAACAAACAGACAAATAAATAAACTAAATTCATATTCCGTGAGACTTGAACACAGGATCTCACGGTCCAAGCAGAGTACTCTCACCAATTGAGCTAACAACTTAGGTGCAATTGATCAATACTTAAACTGGATTCAAACTTAAGTCGTATTTATTAATTTCATAGTAAATGTTATATTTTACCTTATCAATTTTTTCACATAGCCTGCCCTCCCAATATCATTTTCTCCGTGGATGATGTATAGTTCGAGTGTACACCTAAAGCGTATGAAATTATGAATACCATAGTCCAAGTTTTTTTTAAACTCCTCCTCTTGGTCATTCAAGGGTCAAGGGGAGGAGGAGGTTGATTTTATTGTTTTCTTTCCTTTGTTCAGAATAATCTCCCCAGATCTATAGATCTGTTGGGTTAGTTGAGTGTTGAATTTGAGTCAGTCAGTTAGTCACACTCAATTAGTGTGTCTCTGAGTTTACATAGATTGAAGACAGTTCATCATAGTTTTGATATGATTTTACTTTACGATCTACAGGTTAATCAAGGGGGTTCTCGAATCACTCACATTTGTGTTGCTTTTGAAAGTTTTCTGTTGATTAAATTACACAGAAACGAGAGCGAAGAGGTGTTGCACGTGCTAGAGATTTATGAAGAAGGTTTGAGACTCCAAATCATCAAGATGGCTCGGGTCATGAAGCGAGATCAAAATCTAAACGCAAAGGATGAATATTTTTTTTAACCTATTGTAATTTCTAGTTATTATTTTGTAATTTCATTTATATAAATGAAAATTACAGTATTTTTCTTTAAAAAAAAATTGTCGCGTGGGTTGAAAATTACTACTAGCTAGTACGAATTAGAGGTGGCAAAATGAACCTGACCCGAGAAAAACTCGCACGAAAAGCTCGAACCCGACCCCGACCTGAATCCGATTGACTAAAAAAGTCAAATACCTGAACCCACCCGAACCCGAACCCGAAAAAAGCTCAAATCCGAAAAAATCTGAACCCGAAAAATCTGAAACCCAAAAAAACCCGAACCCGAAGCTGAAAAAACCTGAATTCAATACTAATATTTGAAAATAAATAATAATTTCTGAAAATTTCATCTATGGGGTATAGTTTTTTATATGAATATGTTTTAAAAGGTAAACTAATAAACTACATATAAAATTTGAAAAGGTTTATGATATTTTTCATCCGGAGAAAAAATGGGTAAATCCCAATCCGAGCCCGAACCCGAATTAACCTGATCGAAAATTGACCCGAACCCAAATCAACCTGACCCAAATTTAACCCGAACCCGAACCCAACTTGACCCACCCAATTGCCACCTCTAGTACGAATATTTGGAATTGTTTTTCCCAAGGGCCATGGCGCCAAATTTTCAATGTGAACTAAATCCAGCAACGTATTAGTTTTCTACATGGGATGTCGAATAATTTCGAATCTGAATCTATGACCACGCATGTTATATCTTCTTTTAATTTTTATAAATTAACAAAATACTTTTTATTCCGCTCCTTGGAATAAAAAATTAAGAGTAATTCTCTCTATCCTTAAACATCTATTAACAAGAATTCAACACACAAACAAGATAATTAATTAATCAATGTATATATAATCTATCTAACAAACAAACTAATCCACATTTCACATTCGATGAGTTTTGATCTCACAAATTAATGATTTAAGAATCATATACAATATACTTAACAGTTGAACTAGTAACACAGATGCTATTTATAGTAACTTAATCTCTATTCTATTTCCAAAATATCAATTAAATTGTAGAAATAAGAAACACTTAAGAAAATTTCAAACAAATTTGTTCCTTATTCAACTTTTATCCATGTGCTTTCTTACAAGCATGAATCTTTTTTCTTTATTTTTTTTATATAACTTGAATTTATATTAATAGCAAAAGGTTTTATATTATTTTTGATATCTCTCTTTACAAAAATTTTTAACCCTAAAATATAGATAAAGTCGACTGTTTTTAGTTCATCTTTGAAATAATCTTTTAGCTTGACTAACAATGGTTGTATAATTTTAAGCTCATATGTAACTTATAAAGTCTTTTTTACAAACAAGTGATTGGTTGAGCTGATAAACAGCATCCATCTCAATAAGAATGAAAACACAAATTCAATTCTTCAGAAGCGTATTTGTTAGAAGGGATTTATCCTTACACAATCCCAACTGAAGTGAATATTAATCTCAATTCCAAAGGACTTGATCCTAGGTTAAAAAATTTATAAGGTCTTTTTTCTTTTGAGGTATGTGTAAATTATAAAGTCTCGTGACTCTTTCCAACTCATCTTGGATTGGGCATACTAAAAATCAAATTTAAAGTGGGCCAAATCAATGTTCAAAGTGGATCAAGCCCGCACAAGCATGAAGAAGAAGAATAGTAATATCTCAAATTTAGCAACTATAGCTACCCAATGCACAATGAGAGATGACAAGAGTTAACCTACGAGAGGCTGCGGCTGAGTTCTTGCTTGTAACCCAGCTGTTTTAGTCGACCATCGTCGTCGTCTTTATATTCTGGGAGAGGTATGTATGGCAATGAACCTGCTGAAACTCTGATTCCAGTTTCCATTTTCGTTTAAGAAGAAAAAGAAAATGTTTTGGCTGTTGGGAGTTTAAGGCTGAATTATTTATCTCTTTCAATTTAGCTGCCAATTATATATTTTATTTTCTAAAAGGAAAGAATGACAACATTATATATAAGCTTGGTGGTCTAACAGTCAAAACTCACATGTGAGTTTGACAAGTTGATAGCTCTATAGTTGGTCACATCAAAAGCTGTTACTATGTCATGTCATATAAATTGAGCATATACACTATTTATATTTTCAACAACTTATACATATACACTATTTATATTTCAACAACTTATATTGGGACACCGATTAAATAGGTGGATATTATTTTCAACAAAAGATCAAATAGGTCGATATGTTCTACTCTGCTCCATTGTCGACATTTGAAAGTTATCACTTGAGACAATTTTTAAAAATTTATAAAATTTATACTGCCGTTCCATATTGAATGGCAGCATTGTTATTTTGGGATGTACCAAAATAATGTCCATTTTCATTAAATAAAAAATAATTTTCTCTCCTTAGTCCTTACTCTCAACATAAACCCAACTTTTAACTAGAATCCGTCACTTTTACATCAAAGTTAATGGCAAACACTGTAAAGTAACCTACAAATATCACTTTTTCTAAAGCTTTGTCAAACACAAAGTGGACATTCAAATTGATATGGGGAAGTATATTAAAAATATTTGTGAAATCTATAACTATATGTTATATAATAATATATTGGTTAAAAGCTCAATTAGAGGCCTAACATTAGGTGAAAAGGCCAAATAATGGTCTAATGTTCGGAAAAGATCAAATAGGTATCCGATCTATACGATCTAGGCCAATTAAGTCCAAAACATATAGGCCGGGCACGTATTTAACCTCCTAAGATGGTTAAATAGGTGCTCGATCTATTCGTTTTGGACTTAATTGGCCAAAATCGAAAAGTTGAGATACTAATTAGACATTTTCCAAATGTTAGATACTTATTTAAAACTTTCATCATAGGTTAGACCTCTAATTGAACATTTAGCGTAATAATATTTATATTTATTTATAGTCATATACCTTTCCATAATATGAAGCTCTTTTAAAGATTGGCTAACAAGTGGTTAAATGAAGGAGAGTTTTTGTGTCCATAATAAATGGTTTATTTATCAAATAGTCCTCACCTATTTTTATTCTATTCAATTTAGTGCTTATGAATAGGATTTTTTACAAAAAACCCTCATCCATTTTCATTTTATTCAATTTAGCTCTTCAGTTTAATTCTTTTCACAAAAACACCCTTAAACATTTTTTCGCTATGCAATTTTGCCCTTAACTATTTTCCTTTATTCGATTTAGCTCTTATATTACTTCTTTATATATAATTTAGCCCCTTCAACTTTATTCCTTTCATAGAAAGCACTCAGATATTTTTATTCTATGCAATTTAGTCCCTCTAATATTTTACTATATATTTAATAATCCTTTAACTTTCTTTCTTTCATTTTTTAAATATTTTTAAAACTTTTCTGATCAATAATCTTTAAATATGATATAAGATAATTTTTTATAAGTCTAATATTGGCAGGTTGTTTTATAGTTATATATAATAATAACCCCAAAACATAGGCTAAATGCTCATTTTGGGGCCAAATGTTTACGAGTTTGCTCAATTTTAGGCCAAACTTTTAGCAATAAAGGGCCAATCGTTATTAATCTTGTTCAATTCAAGGCTTTTTTGGATGAAGGATGGCAAGTGTAATACAAACGCCGTTTTTAAGCGTAGGAAACAAATTTTTGAGACATGTGGAATTTATTTGGCCACATGGCATTTTAGAAATAAAATAAAAAATTTAAAAACTATTTTAAATGCATAAAATAAAATAAAGAATAACGAAAAACTTGTAACAGGCCACCATTACCAGTCCACCCAGCAAAAAGCTCAATCCACAACAAACAAATCCAATAAAACTTGAAAAAACCGAGCCAAAATTCCAGTAAATCGAGCCATAGTATCATCAAGCAAACTCAAACCATACGAATTTTTTTTTTTTTTCGAAAAGAAGAGCACTTTTATGATGAAAATTGAAACATAGCAGCAGATAGGTTCCAAACCAAAAGAAAGAACTAAGCTAATACTGCAATCATTGAACCAGAATGCACAACATTAACAAGCAAAACTCAAAATACCAGCAAAACAGACCAAACACTAGCATAAGAATATCTGCAAAATCACAAATCAAAAGGATTCAACTATTATCAATCAACAAATTTGAAAATCTATTGACTCCACCCTTGTAAGTTGATCCGCAGCTTCATTACAATTTATTAGGATTTTTGGAATTCTCCAATTGACAAGGTTCTTCTCCAACGCCTCGAATTGTAGGACAATTTTCCTCAACTTCCGTTTTTTCATAGGATATACAGGGGGAAAAACTAATAACATAATGGTTATTGAAAAAAGGTTACAAAGATTGAAAAGAAAAAAAAAAGATTTGAAGGAACCAAAGATAGGAAAGAAAAAAGAGAAAAGAAGGAACAACTCACCTTTAAGCCCACATAGAAAACACCCATGTTGCTGCCTTTTCTGGTCTTAGCAACCAAAACCCAAGGGTCATCTTTATTGCTAAAGCAATCCTTGACTCGATCGCTACACAAATTCGGTCCTTTGGCCCATGACATCTAGTAAGATTTTGGTTGGGTCGCTTAATTTTAACTTGGTAATTCTGGAGTGTTGGGGATTACACATAATTTCAGATCTGAGCTCTTAAAATTTGGGGATAGGTGAATGGTTTTTCTCTCTCTAAGATTTAATTGACATGAGCCAGAGTAAGAGGAGAGGAAAATAAATGATTTAATTGTATTAAGAGTTCTTTTTTGAGATTTGTTGGAGTATCCAACGGTGGCCGGCAGTGAATAAAGATGGAATGAGAAAGAAGAAGAGGTATGAGAAGGAGAAGAACAAAGATAAAAACAAGTAAAAAGAGTTGAAAAAGAAAAAGAAATTGAATTTCCACAGTGGAGGAAAACGACAGGTAGGATGATAGGGTTGATATAATAGCGTGTGCATCCCACGTTTAATCCTCCGTACAAAAAAAAGCCTTGAATTGAGCATAACTCATAATGTCTAGTCCTTTATTACTCACATTTAAACATTTGGCCCAAAATTGAGTAGACCTATAAACGTTTAACTCCAAAATGAGCATTTAGCCCCAAAACATAAGAGCATCACAAGTATCCAAATTCATGTATGACACTTGCCTTTCTAAATGGATGAATCATGGGGAACAGAGAATGCGTTATTTATGAAGTAGCTCTTGAGTATTTTGGTTGTTTAGTCCCCTTTTCATTTGTAAACCACCCTTTAACATTTCTATCCCCATTAATAAATGGAATATTTGTTAAATGCTTCTAAAACATTCTTACTTTATTCAATTTAGTCCTTATATTATTCCTTTTATATATCATTTAGCCATTCAATTTAATCCTTTTTACAAAATCATCCTTAGACTATTATAATAGTCTATACAATTTAGTCCATTCAATATTTTACCATATACAATTTAATCATTGTTTTTTATTATTTTACATATTCTTTTAGGAGTACAATGAAATCTCGATACAATCAGAATAATTTCTTATATGCTCAAATATCTTATGAGAACTCAACCCAACTTAAGAAACTGCCTTAAATTAACTACTTACAAAGTAAGCAGACAAAACAAACTAATTAACAAAACTAAACCCACATTCCGTAGAATTTGAATCCAGGACCTCACGGTCCAAACACGATGCACTTACCAGTTAAACGAACAACTCGAGTATTATTTCACATATTAATACCAAGTATGATGTAAGATAACCTTTTACAAAGATGTCTCAGCGAACAAACAAATAAACAAACTAATCAACTAAACTAAACCCACATTCTGTAGGACTTGAACCCAAGACCTCACGGTCCAGATACGATGCACTAACTAGTTGAGCTAAGAAGTCGGGTATTATTTTACATATTAATACCAAGTATGATCTAAGATAATTTCTTACAAAAGATGCTAATGAGCCTAAAGTATTACATGTATTATGTATCTATTTTGCATGTTATTGATATGTTTTATATGTTATTTTACCCTCTAATATGGCGTATTGCAATTGTAGGCCTATTTGGAGAGAAATATGCAAAATGGTCTAAAAAAACCCTAAATGGAGTATTTTGGAACACTTATGGATTCAAGGATGATGAGCAAAGGATTTAGATAAGTCCATAGTCATGTTTGATCACGTTGGAACCCTAGTGGAGCTACTTCAAGAAGAGGTAGTGAATCATATTGCACATGTGGTGAACCATGAGTTGAAAAAGATCAAGATATTCATCAATGGAAGCTTGATGAATCATCTAGACAACCCAAGAAGATAGCTTGAGGAGATTACTAACCCAAAGAGCCGAATACATAAACATGTGGGGAACCATGTTGTTAACATGGGGACACACATGGTCATTGAAGATGAAGACTAGTCATTCCTCATTGTCAAAGCCTTTGATGAACCTTATGGATGATTTGGTGGACTTGACCCAACATCCTACATACCTTACACTTAGACCAGCCCTTGAATGGGAGATTGAGAGTCCAATTCGTCATACAAGATGACCTAAAGGAACTCACTTTAATCCTAGAGCCGCAACACCTAAAAAGAAGATTTCAGATTTGCGCAGCTTTGGTAAAAAAGCCATAACTTTTGATCCAGAAGTCCAAATGAGGTGATTCAAGATCCGTTGGTAAGCTAACTTCAAGCTCTACAACTTTCATTTAGATCTCGAGAGCTAAATTTGTCATCTGGATGTCGATAATGCCCCTGAAGTTGCTGGACAGTAGCAATTTTGGGGAGAATAGAGTTTTTATAACTTAATGACTCTTAGGCCGTGATTACCAAGCAAAGATGAGATCTAAAACGTGCTTGAACAGGTTCCTAGGGTTAGAATAACACTCTTAGCCACCCCTATATATATGTACTCTTCTCTATGATTTTAGTTGTAACCAACCTAGAGTTGGAAACAGAACTTTCTTCTATTCTCTTCTCTCTAGCCGCCTCTCTCTCTTTGTAAGTTCTTATTGATTTTTCTCTCATTCTCATGAGTGAGTAGAGAACCTAGTACTCTTTTATCTCTATGAACTTATTTGTTATCTCTGTATTTTCATGGTGAGATTATTTGGGTTAGTATTGATACAATATTAGTCTTATATCATGTGCTTAATCATTGATGTGAATAAATTGGAGACTTGATCAACCTGCGGTTTGTTTACATAAACTATGCTTTCTATTAGATCTATAAGGTTTATTAGATTGAAGCAAAGATTAGATTGATGATGCTTATTGACAGTTGATCTAATTAGATATATCACTTTCTACATGTTTAGTTATTGCTTTCTATGAGACTAGATGTGTAGCCTACTATACCATCCGATTGCTCTTTATGCTCATTCTTATGGAGTGGTAAGGCTATTGATCGAGCTAAAATTAACCCTATTTTTATGATCATTTTCCTATGATTTTTAGTATTTTTATGTGTATTTTAACCCTATTTTATAAGTATTTGTGTTTTTAGGTCTTGAAGACAAGAAAAGTGGAAACTTGTTGTTTTTCACTCTTTTTGGAGCTATTTTGATGACTTTTTACTCAAATATGGACTTAGCAATTTGGAGTAAAAATTTGGAGATTCGAAATTCGTGTTTGAAGATTTATTGAAGATAATTAATTTGAAGAATTGAAGACCATTGAAGAATTATCTCAAGATGCAAGAATTGAGGATTGAGCTTAAATTGCGAAGGATTGAAGACAAGAAGCCTTAAAGCCCTGAAATTTTTGGATATTATATATGGGATAATACTCAGCCCATATAAGTCCACAGTTGGAGTTAAAATCCCAATTTGTGCTGCATATATCCAAGGGAATATCCAATTCCCGCATATTCCCGCATACTAGTGTCGCAACGTGCGGGTCCGGGGTCCGAACCCTGCCGCTAACGACTTGAAGAGGGAGTCGCCACTAATCAATTTTAGGGTGTGATTAGTCACCTTATTGACCTAGCCAGCTTAATGTGGTCCAAGGCTTGGCGAGGGACCCACTAAACCTATAGGTCCGGTCTTTGCAACCTAATTCTAAGTCCGGGAGTCGATTACTTTTGGGGAAGGATTAGCACTCCCAAACGCCCGTCAAATGATGATACCTCTAGTCTAATCTAGATCTATTATGGGTTTGAAATAAAAGATTGCTTTTGACTTTAATTTCATATTTTTTGCCTTTTCTTGTGTTTAAGGGTAATTGAACCTTTTATTACTCTTTGAAAACCAATAATAAAAAATGAAATTTTGGACTTGTACAATTGAAGGAAACAAAAATGAACTTGCCTTTCGTCCGGAAGAGGCATTTTGGGAAATGGCAGGTGAGAATAAATACCTTCTGTCCGGGAAGGGCGTTTTGGTAAATAGCAAGCAAAAATAAATGGCTTCCGTCAGGGAAGGGCGTTTTGGGAAATAGCAAGCGAAAACAAATGGCTTCCGTCTGGGAAGGGCGCTTTGGGAAATAGCAAGCAAAAACAAATGGCTTCCGTCTGGGAAGGGCGCTTTGGGAAATAGCGAGTAAAAATAAATGGCTTCCGTCTGGGAAGGGCGCTTTGGGAAATAGCAAGTAAAGATGAATGGCTTCCATCTGGGAAGGGCGCTTTGGGAAATAGCGAGTAAAAATAAATGGCTTCCGTCTGGGAAGGGCGCTTTAGGAAATAGCAAGTAAAGATGAATGGCTTCCGTCTAGGAAGGGCGCTTTGGGAAATAGCAAGTAAAGATGAATGGCTTCCGTCTGGGAAGGGCGCTTTGGGAAATAACAAGTAAGGACGAATGGCTTCCGTCTGGGAAGGGCGCTTTGGGAAATAGCAAGTAAAGATGAATGGCTTCCGTTGGGGAAGGGCGTTTTGGGAAAAAGTAGGTAAAGATTGAAAATTAAGAGAATCAACCTTTTGTTTTTGAATTTTTTTTTAATCTTCATTTATTTAGGAACAAACTCTTCTATTTTTTTGAATTTTAATTTTTTACTATTTATGATTTTATGCTTAATCTATTACTTAAAATTCAATTAACTGACAAAAATGCGTGTAATGCAAATGATGCATGATCTGGTCTTTTTTAACTGATTGGTAAAGGGGTCGTTTACTCGAATAACTCCCGAGGACCCTTCCAACGCATTATGGGGGTATCCGCAAAAGTATTTGATCTCGAAGTGGGCCATGGGAGGTCGTGCCCGAGCACAATTGCCCAAGGTACATCCGTCATAGTTAAAAACGGCTTTTACCAACCTTATTTATTTCGTCGAATGAATGACCGTATAAATGCATGATAAGATTGGTTTTATTTTATGTACTAATCGAAGTCTATCCGGATTCGACTCCGCGAACCCTTTCCACACATTATGGAGGTATTCACAAAGAAGACTAGTCTAAAGGGATCTTTGGGAGATCGTGCCCGAGCACTGTTACCCAAGATTGTGATTAATACATCTAAGCATATGAGATAATGTGATATGACAAATATAAATTTATGCAAATAATTTCCTAATTTTAAATCTAAATTAATCTAATTTTGCAAATTAAACTCATTTAGAAATGAATTAAAATTAAATTAGATCCATATACTGAAAATGACCTGAATTTAATTCTGACAGGGACTAAATTAAATGAAGATTAAAGTATCCGGACTTGATTGCATCAAAAATTAACTCACAGGACTGAACGGAATGAAATTAGGGACCTAATTGAAACGAAGATATACCTGAAATTGGAAACTTTCTTCGACCTTATGTGAAACAGCGCCGTTTTGGGGTCCAAGTGTACGGGCTATAAAAGCCTCTCTTTCTTCTTCTTCCCCAAAGCTTTCTTTCCCATAGAAACCCTAGCCGCCCAAACTCAGCCGCCGGAAATCGTCACGGCCCGGGAAACCGCCGTGAGCCACCATGCCGGATCTGCCAACGAACGCCGTTCGCCCTCAAAATCTCCAAAAATGGTCAATGTAACCTCCTCTTTCCAAATCCGAGCTTGCATTTCTCCAACACAGCCTTTAACCTCCCAAATCGAGCCAAATCCGATCATAAAATACCTTCTCCGATCTCATTACCCAACCGTTAGACCGACTTGATCTTGAGGTATGTTAATCTCCTAGCCTTCTACTTCAAAAGCCCCCCTTTAATCGATCCAAATATCTCCAAATATGAACCTTGATTTGATCTTTTTGCTATTTCAGCACTGGAAACCAAGAGAAAGGGTGTGAAATCAAGTGAAAGTTCAAGAGTGATTAGATATTGAAAGGGTAAGTTCTTTTGAAAGCTACAGTTTTGTTTCTTTTTTTTTGCTTGGCTTTCTGTTGAGAAAAAGTCTAGAGAATGAAGAGATAGAGAGCCTTAGTCTCTCGAGAGAGTGGTGAGGGTGTGAAGTGATGATTCCATTCCTGAAGAATGAGAGAGTTTTTGTATTTTTTCTTCTAAGTGAGAATGAGAGCTAATTATTTTTGGTGAGATTGAGTGAAGAGAGAGGTCAGTGAGAAACTCCTCCGAGAGGGAGAGAATTCGTGAATCCCCCCCCTCATATGAACCCTAACTTTTTGAAATGAAACTGACCTCTCTGTTTTTTTTTTCCTTTTTCCCTTAACTCTCCGTGCAAGCTCCCTCAGAATCTCCTTTGTCTTTCCCTTTATTCCCATCCTGTAGTGAATTACTACCCTTGGTTTGTCTCTAATATAATTTTGTTTGAGCTTGGTAGTGGGTGGTGTGGCAGTGCAAGGGAGTCAGGGTGTTGGCAGGGGTATGCTTTCAGGCAGTGGTAGTGCATGCTTATTTTGTTTTGCTTGCCGATTGTCCCCTTGTTAACTCACGTGTATTTTCCAACCTTTTGTAGGAAACCTTTGCTGACGTGGTGCGTCCTGACAGATTTAGGACCCTCTCAAGGCCACATGTGAGGCGAAATTAGGGTGTCTACAACTAGTCCTAGTTGGATTAGGATTCAGCGCAGTCTCGGTAAAAAGCCATAACTTTCTACTCAGATGTTAGTTTTAGGCCCGTGAGTAGCCGTTGGAAAGCTAATTCCGAGATCTACAACTTTCCTTTGAAGTTCAAAACCCAGTTCTGCAATCTTTAAGCCCGAAAGTGCTGTCGAAGTTGCTGTGCAATTTTAGAATTTTCTAGAGTCCTATTTTCACTTGGATTTCGGCTTTAGGAAGAGTTTTAAGCCAACTTGGAGACCAAGTCAACCTCTAAATCGTCTTAGACCCTTCCTAAGTCTATGTGGAGTCTAATTAGTCTACTATCACTAATTACTTTTACTCCATTCTATTGATGACTTCTCTTGATTACCAATTTACAGCTTATTTCTTTTACTTTTTAGCTTAATTACTCTTGAATTAAACTATCTACTGATTACACCTCCTTTTACTTCTTTAGCTTAATTACCCCGAATTAAACCAACTTACTGATTACTGATTTCTTCTACTCTTTAGCTTAATTACTCATAATTAAACTAATTATTGTTTACTCTTCTCTGCTTAGCTTAATGGCCTTGAATTAAATTTTTGACTGAATTATGGATGCATATGATGCATGTGATCCGGTTTAAAAGTGTTTACCGTGTGATCATACGAGAAACACTATTTGGGCGCCGTCCACTTGATTGGTAAGACCCCCATTTAGGTGTTTCAAGCCTAGGAAACTCGGTTGAAACAGACAAGCATTGTTTACATTCCAACCAATTATTCCATCATCGGAATCAATTTAATTTTCTCTCATGAACACAATATTAACAACATTTAAAGGAATTTTAAAAATGCATGATCATGGATGCTACCTACTTTTTCTAATACATTTGTTGATTTTTCAACATAATTGGCAAAAATAAATGCCTCAATTTGTTTACTAAACTTTGAATTGTGGGCTCAGTTGGGTTAATCCTTCAAAATCAGAGATTAAATTGAAAAAGAAAGTAAATTGGAGGGGCTCTATTGTACCTTTTATGATATGAGGGACCTAATTGGAAATACTAACCACTTATAGGATTTAAATGCATCGAATTGAGTACTTAATTAAAAGGAAGTGAGAAGTCTTACCTGAAATTGCCATTATTTCACCGTCTAATCAAAAACGTCACCGTATCTGGAACGTACGGACTATATAAGTCCAACTTCTATCTTCTTCTTCAAATGCTTTCTCCGTCTGAACCCTAAAATCCTTGTTGCAGCGCCTATAAGTGGTTAGTGTTTCCAATTAGGTCCCTCATATCATAAAAAGGTACAATAGAGCCCCTGCAGTTTACTTTCTTTTTCAATTTAATCTCTGATTTTGAAGGATTAACCTAATCGAGCCCACAATTCAAAGTTTAGTAAACAAATTGAGTCATTTATTTTTGCCAATTATGTGGTAAAATCAACAAATGTATGAGACAAAGTAGGTAGCATCCATGATCATGCATTTTAAATTCCTTTAAATGTTGTTAATATAGATGCCGCAACGTGCGGGCCCGGGGGTGTCCGAACCCTGCCGTTCAACGACTTGGGGGGGGAGAACTACAGTTGGATTCTACGGGAGTCGCCACTAATCTTTTTTTTTTACCTAGGTGTGTTTAACCACCTATCCGATTATTAAGTCTAATATTAATCTAAGCTTGGTGAAGGTAATACTAAACCTAATAAGGTCTGCTTAACCAGAGTTCTATGATCCAGGAATCGGGTACGCGTGGGGAAGGATTAGCACCCCCACGACGCCTGTCAAAATGACGGCACTGACTAGTCTAGGATTAAATATGGGTTTCTATTATTTGTTGTTTCTAGTCTTAAAGTTTAAGTCTATTCATGCCTGATTTAAAGATTTCTTAATGACTCTTAATAATGTTAACCCATTGTCTTACTACTGACTCAATTACCCCGAATTAAGCTAATTGCTACTGCTTACTCCTTTTACTTCTTGATTAACCTAATAGCTCTAAATTAAGCTAATTACTACTGTTTACTCTTTTTACTTCTTGATTAACTTAATTACTTCGAATTAGGCTAATTACTACTGTTACTCCTTTTACTTCTTTTACTCCTTTTACTCTGATTACTTCTTCTTCTTTTACTCCCTTCTACTGATTACTTCTTTTACTTTTACTCTTGATTACCAATTTACTAATTACTCCTTTTACTTTTACTCTTAATCACTATTTCTCTGATTACTTGTTTTACTACTACTTTTAATTACTACTTCTCTTATTACTTTTTTTTTCTTCCGCTCTTAATTACTACTTCTCTGATTACTTCTTTTACTTCTACTCTTAATTACTACTTCTCTGATTACTTCTTTTTCTTCTGCTCTTAATTACTACTTCTCTGATTACTTCTTTTTCTTCTGCTCTTAATTACTACTTCTCCGATTTCTTCTTTTACTATTTCTTTTTCTCTGATTTCTTCTTTTACTATTTCTCTGATTTCTTCATTTACTTCTACTCTTCAATTACTACTTCCCTGATTACTCCTTTTTCTTCTGCTCTTAATGACTACTTCTCTGATTTCTTCTTTTTCTTCTGCTCCTAATTACTATTTTTCTGATTTCTTCTTTTACTATTTCTGATTTCTCTGATTTCTTTACTTTTCTCTGATTTCTTCTTTTACTTCTACTCTTAATTACTATTTTTCTGATTACTTTTTTTTTTTACTTCTGCTCTTAATTACTACTTCTCTGATTTCTTCTTTTACTATTTCTTTTTCTTTGATTTCTTCTTTTACTATTTCTCTGATTTCTTTACTTTTTCTCTGATTTCTTCTTCTACTTCTACTCTTCAATTACTACTTCTCTGATTACTCCTTTTTCTTCTGCTCTTAATGACTACTTCTCTGATTTCTTCTTTTTCTTCTGATCTTAATTACTATTTCTCTGATTTCTTCTTTTACTTCTACTCTTAATTATTATTTTTCTGATTACTTCTTTTCTTACTTTTACTCTTAATTACTTCTTTTACTTTTACTTCATTCTGCTGATTACTTCTTTTACTTTTACTTTATTCTGCTGATTACTTCTTTTACTTTTACTTCACTCTACTGGTTACTTCTTTTACTTTTACTTCACTCTGCTGATTACGTCTTTTACTTTTACTTCACTCTGCTCATTACTTCTTTTACTTTTACTTTATTCTACTGATTACTTCTTTTACTTTTACTTCACTCTGCTGATTACTTCTTTTACTTTTACTTCACTCTGCTGATTACTTCTCTTACTTTTACTCTTAATTACCAATTTACTGCTCACCTCTTTTACTTTTACTCCATTCTACTGATGACTTCTCTTGATTACCAATTTACTGCTTATTTCTTTTACTTTTTAATTTAATTACTCCTGAATTAAACTATCTGCTGATTACACCTAATTTTACTTCTTTAGCTTAATTACCCTGAATTAAGCCAACTTACTGATTACTGATTCCTTCTACTCTTTAGCTTAATTACTCAGAATTAAACTAATTACTGTTTACTCTTCTCTGCTTAGCTTAATGGCTTTGAATTAAATTTTTGACTGAATTATGGATGCATATGATGCATGTGATCCGGTTTAAAAGTGTTTACCGTGTGATCATACGAGGAACACTATTTGGGCGCCGTCCACTTGATTGTTAAGACCCCATTTAGGTGTTTCAAGCCTAGGAAACTCGGTTGAAACAGACAAGCATTGTTTACATTCCAACCAATTATTCCATCATCGAAATCAATTTAATTTTCTCTCATGAACACAATATTAACAACATTTAAAGGAATTTTAATTATGCATGATCATGGATGCTACCTACTTTGTTTCATACATGTCTTGATTTTTCCACATAATTGGCAAAAATAAATTACTCAATTTGTTTACTAAACTTTGAATTGTGGGCTCGATTGGGTTAATCCTTCAAAATCAGAGATTAAATTGAAAAAGAAAGTAAACTAGAGGGCCTATATTGTACCTTTTTATGATATGAGGGACCTAATTGGAAACAATAACCACTTATAGGATTTAAATGCATCGAATTGAGTACTTAATTAAAAGGAAGTGAGAAGTCTTACCTGAAATTGCCGTTATTTCACCGTCTAATAAAAAACGTCACTGTATCTGGAACATACGGACTATATAAGTCCAGATTCTGTCTTCTCCTTCAAATGCTTTCTCCGTCTGAATCTAAACACCTGGTTGTAGCGCTGCCGTCAGGGAGTCGCTTTGCCGCGCCGGAGAGGTTTTCCATCGTGGATAGCCTCCAAATTTCTTTCGATGGCACGCCTCTTCCTCCTCTTTCCGAATCTGACCTCAGATTCAACGTCAAACCCCTCTATCCACAATGAACTCAAACTACCCGAAAGTTTTAAACCTTCTCGATCTCTAGTTTTCAACTATGTGATTTCTCTCATCATTGTCAATCTTCCTATGGGTTTTATTTGCTTAAACTCTCACAAAAACCGATAGCCCAAAATTTGAAGTACGGGCATTGGTTCGAAAGTTTGACAGCGTTTGCCTCTCTCTAGAATCTCCCCCCCCCCCCCATTTTTCTAATGAGACCTCTTCTGCTTTTAAAGATAAGATTCTTCACCTGCTAGCTACCCCCCTTTGCCAGCTATTTCTTCCTATCCCAGTTGTTTCAAGGAAAGTCTACTCCAATCATGTGTGAGTAAGTCTCTTTAATCTTTCCATTGTAAGTGATAATCAATCTCTTGACAATCGAATCTATGGGGAGGATCTTGTGTTTGTCGAATTTGGTATGATGATTTCGGTTTTGCTATGTTGTTTGATGGATGATTTTTATGATTGATAATTCAATTCATGTTTTCTTATCTATCTCCATGATTATTGCTTATGTTGTGAATTGATTGCTGATAGATTTAGGCCTATCTATTTATGATCTTTGCATGACTTTTGCTAGGTTAGATTTGATGAAGCTTTAATAATTGAATCTAATTCTAAGTAGCAAGATTTGGTATAATTAGTGAAGCGTTAGTAACTAATTTATTGAATTGAGATTAGATTTTATCTTATGCTTAGGTGAAGCTTTAGTAACCTAAAATATATGCTTGGTATATCTATTGATGTTTATGCTTTGTTAATTACGTGATTCAAGAAGCTTTAGTATTGAATTAGGTAATTGATAAAAGGATTATCTTTGTGAAGCTTTAGTAGCAATTTAATTATCTTTGATATAGATTAAGGTAAGAAGAAGCTTTAGTAATCTTATCGTTAGCCAAGGACTGACTTGAATTGTTTGTTTTATGGGCGATCCGATGATCCAAGATTTTATTTGTCAAGGGAGAGATTGATCTTATGTTGGAAGGATGTTTATTATTGCTTATCTATTTTAATTGCTTTTTATTTTGCTTTTTGTTAATTTGATCTGCTTAAGCCCTGTTTACTTGAGTTTACTATGACAACCTGAGTTGAAAAGAGCCTATAATTCTCTCTGTGGGATCGACCTGTGCTTGCCCTAGCTACCAGTTAGAGTTAGTTTAGTATTTTGTTTTATGTCTGCTTGACGACAGCGATCATAATTTTGGGGCCGTTGCCGGGGATGAATTGCGCTGTTTCTTTTTAATTCTTTTATTTTTTGTTTGCCGCTTTCTGATTTCATATACTCTTTACCCCTCCATGTTTACTTCTTTTTGTTTTCTTTGTTTTTGTGTCTGATTAGCTAGGTACAATGGAGCAACAATCACTGAAGCAATTGATTTTCGCCGAGAGGGAGATAAAACCCTTTTGTATTGCTTACCCTGATATGGATTTCAATTATGAATTAAATCCTGAAGTTGCTCGAATGCTGCCAATTTTCCATGGTTATGAACATGAAGATCCTCATAAGCATCTACAAGATTTCTGCATTAAGTGCAACATGATTACCAAGATGCTTGAGGAGCAAGCTAAATTGAGGATGTTTCCTTTGACTGTAGATGGCGCTGCTAAAGAATGGTTACATAGCTTAGAAAGATTCTTCCAAAGTCCATCACATCTTGGAGTTAGCTGCAACACACTTTTTTAGAAAGATTCTTTCTTGCTTTGAAGATTACGGAAATTCGACAGCAAATTGCCTATTGTCATCAGTTGCCGAACGAAAAGTGGCATCAATACTGGGAGAGATTCAACAAGTTGTGTGACAGTTGCCCATATCACAAGATCAATGAGCAAATTCTACTTGAAACTTTCTATTATGGTATGCAACCTAATGATAGGAAGACGATAGATGCCGCCAGTAGTGGAAGCTTGATGTTGAAAACTCCAAAAGAGGCAAGGGAATTACTTGATGAGATGACCAGAAACATACACCAGTACAACATGGACAATGCAAGTACACAAAGTATAGAGAACAAGCAAGATCTGTTGCGCAAAGAGGTAAAAGAAAGGGAATATACGAATAGACAACTTCAAGGAGTCTATTCCATGCTTGCCAATCAGCAAGAATTCATGACTAAAATGCTTGCACAATTCATGACTGAACAACAACAACAATTTGAGCTTCTGAAACTTTCCGTGGGAGGAAAGTTGAATGCGGGATACCAAGAGCCTGCTGAATTCACATTGCCTAAACCTGTTCAATTTGCTCATACTGATGTGAGCATAGATAAGAGACAATCGAAGGCCATTGAGATCCAAGCTTCGAATAAGTTAAAGTCCACTGAAGAGATAGTTGAAAATTGGAATTTTTCAACCATGATTTGCCGATCTTTGATACAGATGAAGCTGATGAACCATGCATTGTGATTCATACAAATTCAGTAAAAGAGAATATTCAATCCGAGACCAATGAGGAAGAGGAGTGTATACCAAGACCTAAAACAGACCTTGAGATCGCAATACCTGCACCATTCCCATCTAAACTTGTCAAGCGCAATAAAGGAATGATCGAGGACAAACATCTTATGGAACTCTGCAAGCTTGAAGTAAATATTTTTTTGATTTCTAAAATTGAGAAAACTCCTGGATGTGCCCTTTTTCTGAAGGAACTTTGCACAACAAAGAGAACACTCAAATGTAATGAGCTAATCTGCATGAATGAGCATGTTTCTGCTGCTTTCCAAAGGAAGCTACCTTCTAAGTGCAAAGATTTGAGGTCTTTCTCTATTCCATGCATTATTGGAGACAAGAAGGTCGATAAGTTCATGTGTGACTTAGGTTCTGCAATCAATGTCATGCCTTATACTGTTTATCTAAAGTTGAAATCTGGATTGGGACCTCTTTCTTCTACTGGTATTGTTATTCAGCTGGCTAACAGGACTAATGTCTATCCTGAAGGGTTAATTGAGAATGTCTTGGTTAAAATTGACAAACTCATATTCCCTGCTGATTTCTACATCCTGAAGATGAATGAGGATGATGTTCATCTACCTCCTATGCCGTTACTCTTAGGGAGACCTTTCCTAAGAACTGCTCGTACTAAGATTGATGTCTACTCCGAAATTCTGAGTATGGAGTTTGACAATTAAGTTATTAAGTTCAACATCTACAAGGCGATGAAACATCGAGCTGAGGATCACTCTATACTTGCAGTGGATGTAATTGATTATTTTACTGAACAGATAGCCAAATTAGAGAAAGAAGACTCATATGAGGTGGTTTTGCAAAATACTCTTCACAAGAAGGACATCATGGAATCATAATTTTCTTTTTCCGATAACCTTGAAGATTCAATTAGTGACATGGAACCTCCTTTTGAAGATAATTTATCCACAGTCTCCTACATTAGATTGGAGCCAACTCCTAAACCACTTCCATCTCTTGAGCAGCTGCCGAAAGTTGAACTTAAGAAGCTTCCTGACAATCTAAAGTATGTATTTCTTGTAGATAATGAAACTTTGCCTGTTATTATCTCTAACAAGCTTGAAAAAGTGCAAGAGGAGAAGCTGGTAAGGATTCTGAAGGAATATCGACGAGCTATTGGTTGGACCATAGCTGACATCCAAGGTATAGATCCTATGCTTTGCACACATCAAATTCTTATGGAAGAGAAAGTTACACCTGTGAGACAACCACAAAGAAGACTTAACCCGAATCTGACGAATGTGGTCAAAGAAGAAATACTCAAGCTACTTCGAGTTGGTCTCATCTATACCATATCAGAAAGTAAGTGGGTTAGTCCTGTACAAGTAGTTCCAAAGAAGTCTGGATTTACTGTTGTGGAAAATCAAGATGGTGAATTGGTACCTCAGAGAGTAACTACTGGATGGAGAATGTGCATTAATTATAGGAAGCTGAATGCTGCTACAAGGAACGATCATTTTCCACTACCATTCATGGATCAGATGTTAGAAAGATTAGCATGTAAGTCTTTCTACTGCTTTCTGGATGGATATTCTGGTCACTTTCAAATACCAATTGCACTTGAGGATCAGGAGAAGACTACTTTCACTTGTCCTTTTGGGACATATGCTTATAAGCGTATGCCTTTTGGCCTATGCAATGCACCTGCAACTTCTCAAAGGTGTATGATGAGCATATTTCAAGAATATGTGAAGAACATAATGGAAGTCTTCATGGATGATTTCACTGTCTATGGTGATACTTTTGATGCTTGCTTGGAGTCTAAAGTTGGTATTGAAACAATGTGTGGAAACCAGGTTAGTCCTCAACGCCGAAAAGTGCCATTTTATGGTTGATCAAGACATTGTTCTTGGTCATGTGGTTTCGAAAGAAGGTCTCCAAGTCGATAAGGCTAAAGTCGACACAGTACAGAATTTGCCTTATCCGAAAACTGTACGAGATATCAGGTCATTCTTAGGTCATGCTGGATTCTACAGAAGATTTATAAAGGATTTCTCTAAAATCTCCACTCCTCTATGTCATTTACTTCAGAAAGAAGTGGAGTTTGAATTCGGAGATGACTGCAAAGAAGCCTTTGAGAAATTGAAGAAAACTTTGACCTCAAAACCAATTGTTAAGCCACCTAATTGGAACCTGCCCTTTGAGATCATGTGTGATGCCAGTGACTTTGCAATTGGAGTTGTTTTGGGACAAAGAATTAACAAGGTACCACATGTTATATATTATGCCTCTAGAACTCTGAATCCTGGTCAGAAAAACTATACTACCACCGAGAAAGAGCTATTAGCAGTGGTCTTTGCACTTGAGAAATTTAGACCTTACATCCTTGGTGCAAATGTGATAGTTTTCTCTGACCATGCTGCACTTCGATATCTTTTGGCTAAGAAAGAGGCTAAGCCGAGACTTATTAGATGGATCCTGCTTTTGCAAGAATTTAATATTGAGATCCGAGATAAGAAAGGAGCAGAGAATGTTGTTGCTGATCATCTTAGCCAAATACTTAGAAAGGAAGAACCTTTCTACTTGAAGGAGGCATTCCCTTATGAAGGATTATTTGCCATATCAGAAGTTCCATGGTTTGCTGATATAGTAAATTTTCTTGCTGCAAAGCAATTTCCTGCAGATGCAAATAATGCCCTGAAGGACAAAATTGTTAGCAACTCCAAATACTATATTTGGGATGAGCCGTATCTTTGGAAGATTTGTGCTGATCAGGTAGTGAGGCGCTGCATCCCTGAAAGTGAAATAAGTTCAGTTCTTGAGATGTGTCATAGTGCTGCATGTGGTGGTCACTTTGGTCCTAAGAAAACTGCTTTGAAAATTCTTGAATGTGGGCTCTTTTGGCCTACACTGATGAAAGATTCCTATGAGTACTGCAAAAGTTGTGCTGCATGCGAAAAAGTGGGTAATATATCTCAGAGGAATCAGATGCCGCAATACCCAATGTTGGTTGTGGAGATTTTTGATGTATGGGGAATTGATTTCATTGGACCTTTTCCTTCATTATTCAAATACAAGTACATTTTGCTGGCAGTTGACTACGTTTCTAAGTGGGTGGAAGCTATTGCTATACAGAATGATGATGCTAAGACAGTGGTTAAATTTTGAAGGATCACATTCTTCATCGATTTGGAATTCCTAGCACATTGATCTATGACAAGGGTACCCATTTTTGTAATAATGTAGTCAAAGCTTTGCTTGATAAGTATGGAGTCACTCATAGAGTTTCTACTGCATACCATCCTCAAACAAGTGGACTAGCTGAAGTTTCTAATCGTCAAGTGAAGCGAATCCTGGAGAAAACTGTCAAACCAGACAGGAAGGATTGGAGCCTTCGCTTGAGTGATGCACTTTGGGCTTATAGGACAGCCTATAAGATACCTATTGGCATGCCTCCTTTTGGAGTTGTTTATGGAAAAGCTTGTCATTTACCTGTTGAATTGGAACACAGAGCCTGGTGGGCAGTGAAGCAAAACAACATGGATATCGATGAAGCTGGTGACCATAGAAAACTTCAAATTCAAGAATTGGAAGAATTGAGGAATGAAGCCTATGAGAGTTCAAGAATTTACAACGAGAAAACAAAGAAGTGGCATGATGCTCATATTTTGAGGAAGACCTTTCATGAAGGACAAAAGGTGCTACTTTACCATTCGAAATTGAGGAATTTTCCTAGAAAATTGAAACCAAGATGGTTGGGACCTTATGTCGTGATTAAGACATATCCTCATGGAGCTGTGGAAATTCGAAGTCTCTCTACAGGAAAGGAGTTTAAAGTAAATGGTTACCGACTTAAGCCTTTCATTAAGCCAATGCAAGCATGCTTGATCGAAACAATTTCTTTGGAAGAACCTATTTACATCTCGGATGAAGATGAATGATTTTGAAGCTCCGTCGAGCTAAAAGACGTTAAACAAAGCGCTTCTTGGGAGGCAACCCATGCTTAATAACTACTAACTTTTATTTTCAATTTTGTGTGTTTGGTATTTAGGTCAAATTCAAGCTTTGTTGCTCGCTATGCAAATTAGGGGGAGGAGAAGCACACCACGTTGGAAGAGGAATTGATCATGCCAACGAATAAGCTTTTCTAAACCCTAACTCTTTTAATTTTTCTTGCTTGCTATTGATTGCAATTTCTGCTTTGCTTTGATTGCTTTGATTGTTTGGTTGTTTGATTAATTGATTTTTGCTTCGCATGCTTCTATGTTTGAATTTATTGTTTGTATATTAGGATTGGCTTAGTAGATTTAATTTCCTTGTTTGCATGTTTATTTTCTCTCACTTTAAATTGCTGCATTTAGTTAATGTTTTTGCTAGTATGCTTTTCAAAATTCGTTTTTGTTCAAAACCTCTCCCATGAGTTTTTGTCAAAATCTCATTTTTCTTGCTAGCATACACATTAAGGACAATGTGTAATTTAAGTGTAGGGGAGAGATTTAGAAAATCCAAAAAAAAATATTTTTGATAGAAAAGAGAAGAACAAAAGACTAAGCACATCTTGAATTTGCATATGTCTTGAATCATTGATTTGATTTCAAAAATTGAGTCTTTAGTGTGACTTAGTTCTTGATTTGATTTCTTTTTCAAGTTTTGCTATGCTTATGATATTATTCTTTTCAATTTACATGTGAGAATATGATGTTTTCATTCAAAGATTGAAAGTTGATTGATTCTTACTTGCTTTAGATTGCCTGCATAATTCATCCATTGAAAATTGTTTTGTTCATACTTGATATATTTACACACATTGATTTTTTTGATCACATACCTTTTTACCCTTTGAAACCGATTCCCTTTGTTCTTAAACACCCACCTTTTTACACCTTATCTCTCTTGTCTGAAACCGATTCCCTTTCTTGGCTTAATAAGTGAAGAATAAGTGTGGGGGAATTTTCCCACGGTTTGAAAGACTTGTTTTTGTTGAAATTGCTTCTTCTAACAAGGAATAAAAAAAATTGTTCTGAGTAAGGGAGAAGAGACATTGGAAATTTCCAATAGTTGTCCCCTTGAAAAAAATTGAGAAAAGAAACCGTGCAATGACAAGTGTTAAAAAAAAGTGAAAAAAAAGAACAATTCCTTGGAAACAGAAAAGCTGAAAGCTGAATGAAAGAAGAAAGTGTTTGTTTTGAGCCAAGATTTGGGTTATTAAAAGGCTTATTCACCCAAACACCACTTTATGAGATTAAATTTCTATCCATTACCCCTTTCTTTCACCTTTCTTTGATCATTGAATCCTCATTATACATGTGTGTGATATATCTGGTGTCGAAACGTTCGGGTCCAGGGAACCCTGCTGAAACGACTTTGGAAAAGAGGAGTCGCCACTAATCTTTTTTTCTAAGGTGTGATTAGCCACCTAATTACTTCCTAAGCCTAGTTGAATCCATAGCTTGGCAATGGACCCACTAAACTTAAAGTCCGGTCTTCCAACCTAAATCTAGGTCCGAGAGTCTGTTACTTTTGTGGAAGGATCGGCACCCGCAAATGCCCATCAAAATGACGCTACCTCTAGTCTAAACTAAAATCTAGTGGGTCTAAATAAAAACGGTTGCTTTTACCCTAATCTTGATTATTAATCAAAAGTGTTATAAAAGAAAAGAAAAATCATTTTAAAATCAAGTTTAAATGTCGAGAGTTTTGAAGAATACAATCGAATGACCGTCAATTGATCCTTCTTTCAACTCTCTTTCACTATTTGTTCTCTTGTTGGATCTCCCACACCGGGAAGAGATTTTGAAAATGCTGTGACAAAACTTTTTTTCAATTTTTATTTTATAAGGAAAACCACTTAATTAATCTGTCAAAAATCTTGTTATTTTGAAAAAACTCACCCTTAAAATTAAAGTTTTAATTTTTGAATTAAGATTAGCTTAAAAAGATTCGATAATTTACTTCTGAATTAATTTTAATCTAATAGTCAAATATTTAAACCAAAGACTTGACTTTTCAAATTAAAATTAATCCAAAAGGATTTACTGATCAATTTCCAAACTAATCTTAATCCTAAAATCGAAACTTTAATTCAAAGGGTTTACTTTTTATTAATCAACTTTGAAAATGCTTACCTTAAAAACTCTAGGATTGTCAATTCTTAATTTTTTGAAAACGGAATAAGAGAACATAATTGAGAAAAACAATATTGAAAACCCATTTTTATTACATCTTTTGATTTTCTGATTTTTCCATTTTTTTATTATTCTCTTTTCTTCTTCTTTTTTCATTTTTCCTTTAAACTTTGACCTAAATATGAGCTAATGCGTGTATGAAATGATGGATGCAAAGTCCAGTTTATTAAAGTCAACTCACGTAACCCGGGTTATTGATAGCCCTTCCTGGGATATATGCTTGGAACTTCGACGCATCTCGAGAAGAACTGTCTCATCCTCAGGGACATTCAGAGAGTCCCGAAACCTCGACCACTCCTGAATGCCCCTTCTTCGGAAGGGTTACGGTTACCAACCAAATTAAGGTAGCGTGAAATGCAAGCAGTTATAATTAACTGAAAATAAACGTGGTATGCATATGTCTACCTTCTACTTTACTTCTACATTAATTACTAAATTATTACAAATCCCAAATATAAAACAAATAAATTGAAAGCTAAAGGTCAGACTGGATAGTTCTGGGGACTTTTCTGCACACTAAACAAAATGATTAGCAACATTCAGGGACATAGAACATAAGTTAAATATGTAAGCACTAAAATGCATCAATTAACAAAGCAAATTCAAAATCAAGGACTAAATTGATTGAATTAAGCCTAGGAAACCTAAAATCATCTTCCTAATTAACTCAAACCTAAAGGAGACCGAATCTCTAACCAAAGACTTAATTTTTAAGTAAATATTAATCCAAATCAATTCATTAATCCCCTTTTAAGTCACTTTCAATTTAAAAAATCAAATTCTTTAGCTCAAAGTTATATTTTCAAATTAAAATTAGCTCAAAAATGCTCTTTAAATTTCCAAGCTAATTCTAGCTCAAAAATTTAAACTTTGAACTAAAGTTTTGATTTTTCCAATTAAAAGAGTCTCTAAATGGGATCAAAGAACCATCTTGAATTAGTATGAACTTAAAAGGAATTAAGCCATTAAACCCAAGCTTCAATTTTAAGTTGATTTTAACATAAGAGTATAAACTTTAGCAATTACTAATCATTTTCAATTAAAGATTCTATCTTTAAGCTAAATACATCCTAAATTTAAACAAATGAACACTTAAACCATTTATTCACCATCAAAGACTAGTCAAACATACTAATTTGAGCCATTTATTTGAGCAAAAGACTAACCTTTAAACTAAAAGACTCATTTTTAAACTACTCGTAACCAGAACTTAGACTTTAATCTTAAACTTGACAAATGACATGATTATTTAGCAAATTATTTAAGATTTTAACATGGAAATTAAAAAGAGCTAGGATTTTTGCTTAGATTTATCATGGGAAAGATTATTCATGGTCAACATAAAAAATAAAACAAACAAGTCTTAAATCAAGATAATCAACCACAAACAGTCCCAGATAGCAATAAATTAAAGTAATATGGAGTAAATTGAAAGAATTGAAAGAGTGACTCACAAAAACGGTGTCGTTTCTTGTTCGCTTCCTTCTTCTTCTTTCTCTTTTCTCCTTCCCCTTCCTCGCGACAAAAAGCTTTGGCAGCCCTTCCCTTTCTCCGATTCCTTCACCAAACCTCGCCAAAACGACCCCTTTTCGCCAAAACAACACCAAATTTCGATTCCCCACCCCTTAAAACTTAAAAACCCTCTGTTAATTCGAGGAAAATGGTTCGATTTGGGTATTGAATATGAAGAACAAGGGGTGCGATCTCGGGTTTCAAAAGCCAACAAAAGGTTTAATCCTGAGTCTAAAGAATTTTTCCATGAATATTCCGTCAAGAGAGAGTCAGAGTTTTCAGAGGAATTGAAGAGGAAGAAGCTGAGAGTCCGCGATAGGAGAGAGAAATTAGAGAGAATCCAAGAGAAAGAGCCCGACTTTTTTTTTGTGTGATTCCCTTCCTTCTCCCTTTTCTCCCTCCATTTCTATTTTATTTCCCCTTTTCCAGCTAACAAATTTTTTTCTCCTCTTATGCAGCTGAATTCATTGAACCTGAGGGAATCTTGGTAAGGATTAGCTTGAGTAAAAATCCGGATTAATCACCACGGGGTAATGTTCCTTTTAACTTGTGAAAATTGGTCTCTGAAATTGAGAGATTTTGCCTTAATTAGTTGTTGTGTTGCCTTTCCTTTTTTTTGGCTTTTGCTTCATAGTTTTTGAAGGATTGAGTCGAGAAAAGAATGTTGAGTTGGCAGTAAGGGTGAGCTGGCAATGTAGGCTTGCCCCTGTGGTAAATCTCTTCTCTCTTATTGTAATTGTTTTGGGCTTGAAATTGTTTCTATGCTTTGTGTGTTGAGTAACGACACTTGCAACTGGTCAAAAATGTAATGACTTGCTTGTATGTGCCACCGCTTGAGAGTGCATGCTTGTGTTGAATGAGCTGCTTGCTGAATATATAAAAAAAAGCTATGATCGATTGTCTGTTTTGTACTGCATTGGCTCTGCTTTTCGATTTGATGCCCTGCTCATTTTCTTTGTTTTGTTTTGTTTGAATTGATGTGCAACTGTCCTCCTGATTGATAAATATGATTTCCTAAGTTTTATTGGCTGCAATCGAATCTAGTTTGATTGATGACCACTTGCCTTGCTCTCTTTGTCCATTCATGTAATTTGTCTCCATTTGAGGCCATGCTTACTGAAAATTTGACTTGTGATGATTAATCAGCTTGAATCATTCTGCCTTGAAATGCTTGCTGTTAGGTTTTCTTTACTGACATCGGTTCTTTGAAATGCCTATTGTTTGCCTTGCTAAATCACTAACACAGTGCCCCTTCCCTTGTTTACTGTCACTCGCATTGCTTGGTTCATTCTCCGTGTTTTTAAATGCCATGTCGTGCCATGAAATTGGAAACCCAAAGCCAAACTGCAAAAGAGCATCAGAGGAAAGGAGCAAAACATCTTTTATAACCCAATTATTCTTTTGTGTTGGCAAATGTAAAAGGAAATGTAATTTGTCTAAAAGAAACTCTTTTTGTGACCCTCTTTTTTTAATTTCTAATTTTCTATTTTTTCCTACCTTATAACAACAATGCTATGCAAATGAAAATGTCAACTTTACTTCTACTTATGCTATGCGATAAATAAACCAATTAAATTAATAACCCAAAATGGTTTCCTATAAAAATAGATGGTTAAAGTGCTAGAACCAAACTATTAATTTAGACCATAAATGATATATGCAAATGCAATTTAATCAAAATTTACCATGTAAATTAAAAACTTGTCTTTTTGTGGTTTTTCAATGCAATTTGTTTTATGAATCTAATCAAATTAAATGCAATGTGCACTAAATTACCCAAATGTTCTTTAATTTAAGAATTGATCTAAATGCCCCCTAATTACAAATGACCAGAATGCCCTCATGTGACCAAAATGCTAAATAAGAAATAAATCAATTTAAATTGAAGGATACAGGACAAAAATGAGTGTCTACATCTGGTGTGACTTGAAAATTGCTTTCTGAAAACCTTGGATGAATGTGTTGGTATCTACTGTTTAAGTACTTTCTTTTGACTATATTAAAGTTGAATTGAAAGTCTTATTCTTGCTCTGCTTTTGAAATTGAATGATCATTTTGCATAGAACTGCTTGAGAATTGATTTCTTTGAAAGGCTATTTCTAGCTAGATGCTTGATTATGGAAATTGAACATACTGATTTTTGACTAGTCTATTCTATGCTATGATGTGTCTTAAAAGAAATTTCCTCTCTATTCTATCTTATCTTTTTAAATGTTTGTGGGTATCGTTCTAGTTAAGTAAACCCTCAGGTGACTATAACACATCCAGTGTAGACATACACAGGTTTAAAGGCTTGTGGCATGTGCTAAATGCCATCGTACACCTACAAAAGTGGAATATTTTGTTTTGTTTTGTTTAAAGTCAGAGTCTAGTTATTTCTAATCCATAACTATTTAGGATTGCACATTAATTTTTGCTAAGGGACTAGCAAAAGTTGAAGTGTGGGGGAAATATGATAAGACCTAATTTGTGCTATATTTTCTATGCGATTTTGCCTTGTTTTGGTAGTCGTAAGTGTCTATTTCACCTCATATTTATCATATTTGTGTTTTCAGGCCCATTTGGAGCTATTGTTTAAGATAATGAAGATTCGGAGCAATTTTGGATCAATTTGGAGAAACTATTGATTTGGCCATTTTTAGCACAATAGGCCCAATAGGCTCGTTTGAGCCCATGAAGCCCAGAAGGAAGCCCGAATCATTGGAGACCCAAATATGATTTATATAGATCCAATTCAGATGTCTTAAAGTCCAAAGAGGAGTTCCAAACCCAATCAGCAATTATGATGCAGTAATTAATTAATTATGAAATTCCTTTTCCTAGTCAACATAGGATTCACAAATGCAGTTTCGGTATAAAATTCATATCTTTTGATCCGGAGCTCAGAAAAATGCAAACGATATACTGTTGGAAAGCTGACTTCAAGCTCTACAACTTTTTTGTTTTTCCCGAGAGCCAATTTTGCCGTTAAGATGGTCGAAAATGCCCCTGAAGTATTCTGGACAGTTTAGGCCAATAGAAGCCGCACTCCAGTATTTTTCTTGCGGTCTTCTTGTGTCTAAAGTGGCCTCCACATTCATCTCCATGGCAAAATCTCAAAACCGATTGAGTCTCATTGTCGGGAATGCATCTTCTCATTACTAAGTCGGATCCTTGTCTCCATAAGTATGGATCATCCCATAAATAGTACTTGGCATCACTTATGATCTTCAATTTTTGTCCTCTGCTAAGATCTGAAGGTAGGCGACGAGCAACTAAGTAATTGACAATATCAGCATACCAGGGAAGTTGAGAAACGGCAAACAATCCTTCAAAAGGCAGCACTTCATTGATTGCGATTTCTTCTTCCTTGCTTTCAATTCTACTTAGGTGATCGGCAACAACATTCTCAGCTCCTTTCTTGTCCCTTATTTCGATATCAAACTCTTGAAATAACAAAAGCCATCGCATAAGCCTAGCTTTTGCTTCTTTCTTTTTCATTAGATATCTCAATGCAGCATGATCGGAGTAGATTATCACCTTAGATCCTAGAATATACGGTCTAAACTTACTCCAAAGCAAAGACAACGGCAAACATCTCTTTTTCTGTGGTAGTGTAGTCTTTTGTAGCAGCATCTAGAGTTCTTGAAGCATAATAGATAACATGAGGTACCTTGTCAACTCTCTGACCTAGAACAGCTCCAATGGCAACGTCACTTGCATCACACATGATCTCGAACGGTAGTTCCCAATCAGGTGGCTTCACAATTGGAGTGGTGGTGAGTGCAGTCTTCAATTTATCGAATGCTTCCTTGCAATCGTCTCCAAATTCGAACTCTACATCCTTTTGTAATAGTCGACACATCGGTGCTGAGATCTTTGAGAAATCCTTGATAAATCTTCGGTAGAATCCAGCATGGCCTAAGAATGAGCGGATATCTTTGACACATGTTGGATATGGCAGGTTCTGTACAACGTCAACTTTGGCTTTATCGACTTGCATCCCCTCTTTGGATACTACATGGCCTAGAACAATGCCTTGTTCTACCATGAAGTGGCATTTTTCGGCATTCAATACCAAATTGGTTTCAACACACCTTTTCAAGATGAGTTCTAGACTATTGAGACATTGATTGAAGTTATCTCCATAGACTGTGAAATCATCCATGAAAACTTCCATCTTATCTCCCACATAATCTTGAAAGATGCTCATCATACACCTTTGAAAAGTTGCAGGTGCATTGCATAAACCAAAAGGCATTCTTGTGTAAGCATACGTACCAAAAGGGCATGTAAACGTGGTCTTCTCTTGATCTTCAGGTGCAATTGGAATTTGAAAGTATCACGAGTAACCATCCAGAAAACAATAGTAGGCCTTGCAAGCTAATCTTTCCAGCATCTGATCAATGAATGGCAACGGAAAGTGATCCTTCCTTGTGGCGGAATTCAGCTTTATGTAATCAATGCATAATCTCCATCCATTCTGCAATCTCTGAGGAACTAGCTCTCCATCCTTGTTTTCTACGACAGTGAATCCGGACTTCTTTGGAACTACTTGGACCGGGCTAACCCATTTACTATCTGATATAGCATAGATGAGACCAGCTCCAAGTAATTTTAGAACTTCATCTTTGACAACTTCAGCAAGATTCGGATTTAGTCTTCTTTGTGGTTGTCGAACTGCTACTGCATCATCTTCAAGTCGAATCCTATGCATGCATATAGTAGGACTTATTCCTTTGATATCAGCTACAGTCCATCCAATGGCTTCTTTGTGTTCCTTTAAGACTCTGATTAGTTGTTCTTCTTGTAAATTATTCAATTTACTTGAAATAACAACAGGCAGGGTATCATTATCTCCGAGGAAAACATGGTTTCTAGGCTTTCAGGAAGCGGTTTCAGCTTGACTTCTGGAGGTTGAATGATAGATGGTAATAGCTTGGGCGTTGGCTCCAAATTGATGTAAGAAATCGTTTCCACCTCTTCATTGAATGATAGTTCACTGACAGTTTCTGCTATCTCTTTTGGCATCTCGACTTCTGCTTCTTCAACGTCTTGCCGATGTAAACTTTTAGTGAGGATCACTTCAAGTTCATCTTTTTGATTGAGTGCTTGTACTTCTTCTGAATAAGTACCAATTGTGTCAATGGAATAGACAGAATGAATTTCGGTAGGAGCTTCCATTGATTTACTTATGTTGAATACAATGGGCTTTCCATCGAATTCCATAGTGATTGTTCGTTCTTTTGCGTTGAAATCCATGCTTGCTGCAATCAAAAGCGGTCTTCATAACAGTAGTGGCATTTGAGGTAGATGAATGTCATCTTCGCTCATCTTCAGGACATAGAAATCTGCAGGAAAAACAAAATCTCCTATCTGCACTAAAACGTTCTCAACTAAACCTTCAGGTTTATGATTAGTTCTATCAGCAAATTGGATAATAAGATCAGTGTCAAGTAGAGGTTCTAATTTTCAATTGCTTATAAACAGAATAATGCATGATATTAATCAAAGATCCATATTCACACATAGCTTTACCTACTTCATTCTTTCCTATACTACAAGGAATAGAAAAGGAACCTAAACTATTGCATTTATGATGCAATTTCCTTTGATAAACAGCAGATATATTTTCATCCATGCAGGCATATTTTTCACCATACTTAATCTTATTATTGCATAATTCTCTGAGAGAAGAAGCATACCTTAGTACTTTGGCTATTTCATCAACTAAAGGAATATTTACCTCTAATTTCCGAAGTAAATTGAGTTGTTGAGCAAACCTTTGAGGGAATGGTAGTGGATCATACTTAGCTTGCATCTCCTCCATCCATTCTTCTTCTGATTGTTGATGTTCAGCGTCTGGCACGGCAGGTACATCTTTCTTGATTTCGGTTGAAGTCTTCATGTCTCCTCGAATTGGCTCATCGAACACATCAATGGTGGTAGTGTTTTAGGAAAATTAGGTGTTGGAACAGATGACATCGCAGGTACATTCGGCAATTCAATCCAATGCTGGGTTTCTTCAATAGCATTGATTCCTCTTTTTTGAATAGAAGGTTGTGAACAAACACTCATAATTCAGCAAACATCTTTGCTAAATTTACGCATTGAGTAGTAAC
>AWWV01008721.1:0-18076 GCA_001974805.1 Corchorus capsularis
GTCATGATTTTTGCAATTGACACCAGAAGTTGTCATGATTTTGCAATTGACACCAGAAGTTGTCATGATTTTGCAATTGACACTTGAAGATGTCATGATTTATTCAATTGACACCAGAAGTTGTCATATACACCATGAATTTTAAATTGTTATTGACACCAGAAGTTGTCATAACTAATTCCCATTTGACACTAGAAGTTATCATTGTGCTTTGATTACATGACTAGACAAATTCTGTCTAAGGAGTTGGATTTTAAGTGAGACCGTTTGTGACTCCTCCATCTTTCCTGGGAATTTACCCATTTGACACTAGAAGTTGTCATTGTGCTTTAATTACATGTCTAGGCAAATTCTGTCTAAGGAGTTGGATTTTAACTGAGATCGTTTGTGACTCCTCCATCTTTCCTGAGAATTTACCTGGTGTAATTTTTAGTATGCTTGTTTACTCTATATTTGAGACAATCATCTTGTCGATAAAATATTCAGTTGACACCTGAAGTTGCCAACATAAGTGCAAATGGGAAATATTGAGAAAGAGGAGGATGTATGTTTGCTTGATTGTGCTACGATACATACCATTTTACGTAGCAAAGACTTTTTCTCAAGTGTGACATTGTGCAAACAAATGTCAATACTATATCTGGTGCTGCCAATATAATAGATGGCTTTGGATATGCCATATGCCATACATAGTTGTTATATAGCACTGTTTTGCATCCTGAAGATGAAATCAATGAGGAAGTTGCTCAGTTGTACACCATAATGGGTAACATCTTGAGACAACAACTGAAATAAATAAAGATATTCTAAAGTATCACTTTAAGATGGGCTAGAAGACCATCTATGAAAGGCTAGAAGCCTATATTACTGGGTTGAATGTTTTTCCCCAAAACAGTTACTATTATGCCTTGAAAATTGAATTTTGATGCGTTCAGACTTTGGCATGATTGCCTTGGTCATTCAGGCACGATGATGATACAAAGAATCATCAAGAATATAAGGAGACACTCTTTGAAAGACACAAAAGTCTTGTTCTCCAAGGACTACATTTGTGAATATTATTCACAAGGAAAAAACATTTTCTCAAGTAAAAAATTATTGCCAATAGAGTTTTGACACATGCAGTTGTCATAATAACATTGATTCCAGAATCATCTATTTTATAGATTATGGTGAATGGCAATGACTTTTGTCTTGATATTGAGATGTATCTCCGCAAGGCCTTGCTAATAGTATTGATGAAAAGTGAGATGCTAATTACATACGTAATTTTATATGGGCTATTATAGAAGCCATCATTATGGGCCGTTATAGAGGCTAGTATCATGAGCCATAGTAAAGGCCATGAACATGTTTGAAATTATTATGGGTCATTATAGAGGTCATGACTATACTTATTATGCCTCTGTTGAGACTTTGAGCATATACATATTATTCTCATGAGAATGAAAGTTTATCTATAGATAATGCTCTATGAATCTAAAATGGCTAGAAGCCTATGGAATGACTGAACACAGGGCTCGTACTAGTCGTACGAATCAACATTTGGTTGAATATTTATTTGATCTCCCTGAAGAAGAAATTAGATATGCGTGTAGAGCTCCACGCCATTGAAAATCAAGGCCCCTTTCAGTCATAAAATTTCCCCCCTTAATTAGTCCTAGGCTATGAGCCAGACATATCACATATTTGCACCATTGTTTGCGTTATTCAAGTGCTTATAGCATTGCCACAAACGATTAAAATGGGTCCCCAACACGTATGTGCATTTATGTTGGGTATATTTCACCGTCCATTATTAGGTTGTTTCAACCATTGATGGGTGCTTTACTTACCGCAAGAATCGCGGATTATCATGAGACTGTGTTCCCATTACTTGGGAAATCAAAGGCTCCCAAAAATAGATAGTGTGAAAACTTGAAGTTTTCACAAAGTAAAAGAATGTCTCATTAAGACCCAATAATACATGAAAATGAAAGGTGCAAAATTTTGATCCATTTGTAAGTTATTGCAATCAACTGCCCAATGTATTTCATCGTCTGCTAATTTTAAGCTGTGAATGTTCCAGTTAAGATAGATGTTCCTGAAGAACATGATAGATCAAAGTGACCATGCCTGAAGCATGGAAAACCGATGGGATCAAAAGATATAGTTCCTCGAAAAAGAAGGGGGAGGAATTTAGAATCTGCTCCAGAAGAGCATATTGGTCTTTATCGAGGAAACCAAGTTGCCCTGATATGGCACAAAATAAAGAGAGTAAAATACTGTATAATATTGCCCTTGAAGAGGCATAAATTCATGAGCATATTGCCCCCTGTAGTGGCATAAACCGATGAAAAGATCACTGATCATGGGAATACTAGATTTTTCATTATAGTGAGATAATCGTCAATGATACGTTCGCTCTCTAAACCGCTCATGAAATTATAGTCGATGATGATGAACCTCAGTTTATAACTATATGTCATCAAAGGCAAGATTGGCCTATATGAGAGGAAGCAATCAAGGTTGAATTGGCTTCCCTTACCAAAGAATGATGTCTTTGGATTTAAACCCGTTGGATTCAAATGGGTACTTGTTTGAAAATGAAATGAGGAAAATAGGGTCGTGAGGTATAAAACTTGACCCGTTGCCCAAGGGTTCACTTAGAGAACTGGGGTTGATTGTAATGTATTCACTTGTGATGAATACAAATTCATTTCTTTATAGAGTTGGAAACATGTTATATGAACATTGTGATGACATACTTATGGTTCAAAGGAAATAATATGCCTGAAGCATACATTCCAATATTTATATTCCCAAGGGATTCAAAATGCCTGAAGCATACACTCCCCGCAACTTATTCTCAACAGTTGCAAAAGATCTTTATATGGGTTGAAGCAATCCAGCCACATGTGGTATCAACGCTTAAGCGTATACTTGATTAAGGAAGAGAAAGATCCCATCTACCCATGTGTGTTTATTAAGAAATCGTAAACTGGATTTGCTATAGTAGCAGTTTATGTCGACGATATAAATTTGATAGGAACTCCTGAAGAGTTGTCCCAAACTGGTAACTATTTGAAAAAGAGTTTAAGAATTTGGGTTAAACCAAATTATGCCTTGGTCTAGAGCTTGAGCACAAAGTAAATGAAGTACTTTGAGCACCCCTATGGTTATAAGGTCCCTTGATCCCCAAATGGACTAGTTTCGTCCTAAACAAACCGATGAGGATATGTTTGGTCCTGAAGTACCATACCTCAATGCTATCGGGGGGACTAATGTATTTGAGACAATACATGTGACCTAAAATCGCATTTTTGCGATAGATTTGTTGGCATATTTCAGTTATTAGCCCACTTGGAGATATTGTTAAAGCATATTTTATGTCATCTCCATTTTACCATAGTTTTGGGGTTATTTTAAGAAAACTACTAATCTTGGTTTAGTAGGATTTGCTAATGCGGAGTATCAGTCTGATCCGCATAAAGCTCACTCTCAAACCGGTTACCATTTATGCTATAACGATACAATTATTCTTGGCAATCTACTGAGCAAAAGCTAGTAGCTATATCTTCCAACCACTCTGAGACTATCTCCCTCTATGAGGTCAAAAGAGAGTGTGTTTGGTTATGATTTTGTTATAGCACATATTCAAAGGAATTGTGTATTGAAACCGGTTCTAGATTCTCCCATGATAATTTATGATGATAATGTTGCTTGTGTTGCACAACTTAAGGGAGAATATATTAAGGTGATTAGACCAAGACTGTCTCGCCAAAATATTATACTCATGAACTCCAAGGATGTTGACAAGTTGATGTTGTATAGATTTGCTCCATTAACAATCTTGCACATCTATTACCAAAATTGTTGCCAGCATCAACAATATTTGAGAAATCATTTTATGGAATTGGTATATGGCGAGCTAGTAAGATGCAAGATTGAATTCCCCAGAAGTGGAAATGTTTAGATACCCCAGAAGTGGTTGTTTGTTTTAATTCAGGGGGAGCGATTATTAGTTTAAAGTGCATTGCCCTCTTTTTCCCTTATGATCGGTTTTGTCCAACAGGGTTTTCCGACTTAAGGTTTTTAATGAGACAACAATAGCACATTTAGATGTAATTGTCCTGAAGACATTTACATGGACTTAAATTGCTCTAGCACTCTTTTTCCCTTATGATCGGTTTTGTCCCACAGGGTTTTCCGACACAAGGTTTTTAATGAGGCAATAAAGAGCACATGTAATATTTGTCCAGAAGACAAAATGGACTTGGTATGCTGCACTCTTTTTTCCTTATGACTGGTTTTGTCCCATTGGGTTTTCCAGCTTAAAGGTTTTTAACGAGGCACTAGCTACATGTCCAAAACGGGTCGTTATAGTGGTGTTATGTCCAAGGGGGAGTGTTATGGAATTATGGACTCCACACCACACTAAGCCCAACTATATTAAAGCCCCTTTGGGTCTAAGAGAGAATCAAGCATTAATGAGAAAATCAAGGAAGATTACAAGGAGATTACCTGGAAGGTTCCCTGGAGCATCATCCACCGTTAGATATTACTTTGCTTGCAAGTCAAGCAGATTATCATTAATTGTACACGGATTTACTCCACTATATAAAGGGAGTCCCATAAGCTATTTTATATACATACAACACAACACACTTCAGATTTCTGTATTCTTCTCTTTTCTCTCTATTGTTATTGGTGTTCTTTAATTTTATAACATGTTCAAGTTAATTTCATATTGTTCATCAATATTTGTGAATTACATATCGAAGACATTATAATTGTGTTATATTTTGTTTAGAATTGCAGGATATAAATTTTTGTTTCCCTTGACAAATTTTATGCAAAAGATAAAGGGTATTTATGTAATCTATACATCTTAGGTGCAAAAATATTACCCCACACCAAACGGGTTAATGTCATTACCCCAACATTACCGAGGGGGCGAACCAAACAACTTTTGGTGCACATTACCGGTAACATCATTACTGGCAGTAATGTAATTACCAACAGTAATATGTCATTAACCCGAACCAAACGCTACCTAAATGAATTGCCCAATACTTATTAGAGAACAAAAGGAAATTAAAGGAAAATCTTAAAAAAAACTTTAAAGAAGAAAAAAAAAGAGGCTGGTCGCGACCCGGCCATGGCTGGGTTGCGCATCGCGCGCGGATCGTGACCCGCCATGCTGTGCGTCGTGCGTCTGAATTGGGAATTATTAAATACCACCCCCTTTTACTAGGCACCCCCCCCCCCCCCCTTCCCCTTCCCTTGGACTATTTTATCATTTCCTTCAAACTTCAAAATTTTCAATCCTCTCAAATTCTCTTAACCTTCAAACTTTCAAATCTCAATAATTCAAGCTTGCTAATATTGACATATCCATACCCATTTAAACTTAAGGAATAGCCCAATACTTATTAGAGAACAAAAGGAAATTGAAGGAAAATCTTAAAAAAAAATAAAAAACCAGCCTCTTTTTTTTTTTTTTTTCTTCTTCTTCTTTAAAGGTTTTTCTTTTTCTTTTAGATTTTCTGATAATTTCTTTTTGTCCTTTAATAAGTATTGGACAATTCATTTAATTTAAATGGGTATGGGTATCTCAATATTAGCAAGAGGAATTTAATATTTCATTAATGATAAATAGATATTTTTTTAATTTTTTTTTCAAAAAAAATACTTTCAATCCGAAAAATCTTTGTTCATGAGTTTTGATGTTATTTTACTTGAATGATTTTGACTGATTGAGGTTTGAAAGTTTGAAGGTAAAGTTTGAAAGAATTGAAAAGTCTGGAGTTTGATGAAAAATAAAGCAAAGGGCAAAATAGTCCAAGGGGGGCGGTGTTTAGTAATCCACATCTGAATTATATTATGCGACATGCCGAAGGCAAATTTCTTCCTTATTTACTCTTACTCAACTGAAAATGTAATTTGGCCAAAAAAAAAAAAACTGAAAATGTAATGAAAAGAAAATGAATACATTTGCTATCATTTCTTCTTGTTTTCTATTGTAATTTTACTATTTTACGGTTTAAACTTTAACCAACTTTATTACATTTTCAGTTAAAGTTTAAACCTTAAAATATAGTAAAATCACAATAGAAAACAAGAAGAAATGAAAGCAAATGTTCATTTTCTTTTCATTATATTTTCAGTTAACAACCTCTTTGAAGAAAAACAATTATGCTTAGGAGCTAAACCTCTCTTTATTTGTAACTAGGGCTAAACATTCAATTAAAATTTTAACTTAATTATTAGACGGAATAACATACTGTAAAGCTAAAAAGTATTTTCCTAAAACAATATATACTGATGTCGGGTTCGGCTCCCCTCCAATACAATCTCCATCCAGTGATATTCAATACACCTAGATTAGTGACACCTATTAAAAATAGGTTCAAGGGTTGAGATTAAAAGATGTATATAACCCTCATATCACATCGTCAACTAACGTTTTCTTTTACTCCGTTTTTCTCCCATCCTTCCTTCACTCATCGACCATTCTTCCTTCCCCTTTCATGGGTGAGTTTAAAGAAAAAACAGAGAGTCTTGAGCTAGCGTTCTTTTCTATCTTTCTTTCTACTGTATTCTTCTCTTTTTCTATTGAGGTTCAACCAAATTCTCATTTTGTGTCAACTTAAAATTTGCAAGAACTTGATTACAAAAGAATTTGAAACTAAAAATCAAATTTTTTCTTGTACCCATATGTTATTTGATTACAGACAGATCCGAGAAGAGAGGAAAATTATCCCATGGGATTTTGTTTCTTCTATAACCTACCAAACAAGTTGGAAATGGATTTTGGAAGCAAATAAAATTTGCCAAACAAAATCTGGTTTGTAACCGGCCAACAAAATGAATGGCTTGGCTATATATCTATTCCAAAGTCACATAACAGAGGATAATCCCAAAGAACAAAATAATTTGAGATTTTGTTAACCTTCTTCTCTTTTAGCGCTGGATTCTGGGTTTTCTCTCTCTCATCTGATCGATTAAAGATGGAATGAGGAGACAAAACGGAATACAAGAAAACTAACAGTGTGAGTGATATGAGGGTTGTATTTATCTTTTAATCTGAACCATTGAATTTATTTTTATTAGGTGTCACTTATCTAAATGTGTATTGGATATTATTGGATTGAGATTGTATTGGAGGGGAGCCCGATCCAACAAGTGGTTGGTTTTGTTGGGGTTATGCTCATTTGGGTCCAACCCCATATTTCTTTGGGCTCATAAAGGCCCATATAGTTTAATGAATAAATGAATGGCCAAGATTTGTTTTAGCCTAATCTAATGGCTAAGAATAAAACCTAATGTAAAAGGGTTTTATGGCTTTGCTATTTAAGCCGTGAGTTGCTTTGGCAATTATTGTGCCAACAATTGAATTTGCAATTGAAAGAAAAATAGAGAGCAGCGCAATCAATTGTCGATTGCGATAAGTGGGCGGCGCAAAATTCTTTGCGGTTTGGCAAGGTGATTAGCGACGGCACATGGTGGGAGGAACAAGGTGATTTCTCCTTTTTTATTTGGACTTACAAGAAGCTTGTAAGGGTGTTGATCTTGCTCCATAGAGAGTGCAAGGGTGAGAGATAAGGGCAACAAATTGGGTTTTTTTGGGATTGATTTCTTGGTGATCCAAAGAGGTAACCCTTGTATTTTGATTCCAATTTGTTGGTGCTTAGGCTTTGGGCAATTAGCTTAGACTTGAACTATTGTAATTGCTTATTTCTCATAGTGGATTATTATCCAGTTCTGCCCCGTGGTTTTTCCCTTCACACTGAAGGGTTTTCCACGTAAATTTGGTGTTCTTTATTTTTCTTTAATTGTTGCCAGTTTGGATTTCTGCTTGCTTGGTTGAGATATATCTGTTTGGTGAACTGGTTAATTATTTTAACTACTTTGGATCATTGGTTTGGATATTGTTGTTGGTTTGTTGTCTGTGGGATTGGTATTTGTTTGCTTCCGCGAGTGCATATTATTGTAGGGCCTTCCCAACAACTGGTATCAGAGCTAGGTTACAGCTTTGAATCATGGAAAGTGATAGTGGTTCGATGATGAAACTAACAGCTACAAATTATAATATTTGGAAACCAATGATGGAGGATCATCTATACTGCAAGGATTTCTATGATCCGGTATTGGGTGATTCGGGTAAACCAAAAGATACGTCAGATGATGATTGGAAAAAGCTTGACAGGAAAACGTTGGGCACAATAAGAAAATGGGTTGACATTAGTGTCTTTCACCATGTGGCGCAAGAGAAAAGCGCTCATGTTGCTTGGGAAAAATTGGCTGCATTGTATGAAAGGAAAAGCCCCATGAACAAGGCTTTTGGAGTCAGAAAACTTTCCAATATGAAGTATAAAGAGGGACAATCAATGGCCAAGTACTTGAGTGACTACCAGGAGATGTTAAATCTGTTGTTGACTATGAATATTGATCTTGGTGAAGAAGTAAATGCTTTGTTTCTATTGGGTTCTATGCCGGAGAGTTGGGATACGTTAGTTGTCACGGTCACTAACTCTGCTCCAAACAAGAAAGTAACTATGGAGATGGCAAAGGATGCTTTGTTAAATGAAGAAGCAGGACGAATTAATAGAGAATCTGGGTCTAGTCAAGCACTTGTCATAGAGAACAGGGGGAGATCCAGGGAAAAAGGTCAAGGCTTCAAGGGTCGAAGTAAGTCCAAGAACCGATCCAAGTCTAGAGAACCAGTGAAGTGTTATCACTGTGGTAAAGTTGGTCACATCAAGCGAAAATGCAAGCTCTTGAAGCAAGAGCGGAAAGATGGGAAAAGTAAGAAGAATTCAGAGGAAGAAAGCAATGTGACTGTAGTTGTTTCTGATGAGGAGACAATGTCATTGATTTGTGGACATGGTGATTGTAACCATGTAGCTGATCCATCTATTGAGTGGATTGTTGACACAAGCGCGACATATCATTGTGTTCCCAAGAGGGAGTTGTTTACAACTTACAAAGCAGGAGACTTTGGTGAAACCAGGATGGGAAACAAGAGTGTGTCGCAAATTGTGGGGATTGGTGACATTGTTGTTCAGACAAGTACTGGTTGCACATTGACTTTGAAGAATGTGAGACACATTCCGGATTTGAGAATGAACTTGCTTTCCATTAATGTCCTTGACAAGGAAGGATATGAGAGTCGGTAAAAGGATGGGTAGTGGAAGCTTCTTGACGGGTCTTTACTAGTTGCAAAGGGAAGTCTATGTTGCACTATGTACAAGACTTGGTTGAAACATTGTGGAAACAATGTCAATGCAGTGGAGGATGATGCTTCACCAAATTTGTGGCATAACAGGCTGGCACACTTGAGTGAAAAAGGGTTGCTGCTTTTGGCGAGACAGTTTCTTATTCCTATACCCTCGGCCAAAAGTAAAGGTTTGACTGTTAACTCTTGTGATCATTGTTTATTTGGTAAGCATCTTAGAGTTTCTTTCCATATACCTGCTACTAGGAAAGAAAATAAATTGGAATTGATTCATTCTGATGTTTGTGGTCCCATGGAGGTGGAGTCTTTAGGTGGTAATAGATACTTTGTTACTTTTATTGATGATGCTTCACGAAGAACTTGGGTGTTTTGTGTGAGATACAAAAGCCAGGTACTACAAGTGTTTCAGAAATTTCATGCCATGGTTGAAAGGGAAACAGAGTTACCCTTGAAGTGTATTCGGACAGATAATGGTGGTGAATACACATCCAATGACTTTGATGCATACTATTCAAAGCATGGGATTAGGCATGAGTTGACAGAACCTGGAACACCCCAACATAATGGTGTAGCTGAAAGGATGAATCGCACCATTGTGGAGAGAGTGAGATGCATGCTAAGGATGGCTAAATTGCCTAAGGCATTCTGGGGTGAAGTAGTCAAAGTTGCTTGCTACCTTATCAACAGGTCTCCATCGGCTCCTTTAGGCTTTGACATACCAGAGAAAGTATGGTCAGGTAAAAATCCTTCATATGCTCATTTGAAGGTGTTTGGATGCAAGGCTTTCTTGCATGTGCCTAAAGAACAAAGATCAAAACTTGAAAGTAAAACCACTCCTTGTATCTTTGTTAGCTATGGTGGTGAGGAGTTTGGTTATAGGTTTTGGGATCCAGAAAAGAAAAAGATTGTTAGAAGCAGGGATGTTGTCTTTCATGAACATGAGACCATAGCAGATTTTGAGAAAAAGGAAAAGACTTCTCGGGTTGTTAATGATGATGATGATTTGATACCGACAACAGTTCCACCACGGAGAGCCACAGATGGTGGAGATGAACAGGGTACAGAACTTGGTACAGATGAGCCAGCTATAGATAATGATGAGTTGGATGGTGCTGATGACATTGCACAGCCAGATGCAGTGGGTATTGAGCAGGGGGAGCAACCACCCCTTCCTGAGAACAATGAGCCTCAGCTTCGGAGATCGGCCAGGGGGCATATTCCATCAACCAAGTATCCTAGTTTTGAGTTTCTTTTGCTTACTGATGATGGGGAGCTAGAGAGCTTCTGTGATGTGCAGTCTACTTCAGATAAGCAGCGTTGGTTGGAAGCAATGCAAGAAGAAATGGATTATTTGCAGAAAAATGACACTTATGAGTTAGTGGAGCTTCCAAAAGGTAAAAGGCCACTTAAGAACAAGTGGGTTTTCAAGTTGAAGAAAGATGGTAACAAGCTAGTGAGGTATAAAGCTCGTTTGGTGGTAAAAGGCTTCGCACAGAAAGCTGGTATTGACTTTGATGAGATTTTCTCTCCAGTTGTGAAGATGAGTTCTATTCGAGTTGTACTTAGGCTAGCTGCGAGTTTGAACTTTGAGATTGAGCAACTTGATGTTAAGACTGCATTCTTGCATGGTGATTTGCAAGAGGAAATTTACATGGACCAACCAGAGGGTTTTGAGGTTAAGGGGAAGGAACACATGGTTTGCAGGTTGAAGAAGAGCTTGTATGGCTTGAAACAAGCTCCGAGGCAGTGGTACAAGAAGTTTGATTCTTTTATGGTGAGTCATCTCTTTACGAGAACTGCAGCAGATCCTTGTTTTTATTTTAGATCATTTGGTAATGATTTCATTATTCTCTTGCTCTATGTTGATGATATGTTGCTTGTTGGGCAAGATGTTGAATTATTTAGCAAGTTAAAAGATGATTTGTCTAGGTCTTTTGATATGAAAGATTTAGGTCCAGCTAAGCAGATTTTGGGTATGGATATTATCCGAGACAGGAAAGCTGGAAAGCTGTGGTTATCATAGGAAAAGTATGTTGAACAAATACTGAAGAGATTCAACATGCAGGATGCTAAGTCAGTTAGCACACCACTTGCTAATCATTTCAAATTAACCAAGAAATCTTGTCCTATGAGTGAGAAAGAGAAGAATGAGATGTCGGTTATTCCCTATTCCTCTGCAGTGGGTTCATTGATGTATCTCATGGTTTGTACACGACCTGACATTGCTCATGCAATTGGTGTAGTGAGCAGGTTTCTTTCCGATCCGGGAAAGGTTCACTGGGAAGCGGTGAAGTGGATCTTTAGATACTTGAGAGGTGCTTCGAAGATGTGCTTGAGTTATGGGACTACACAGACAATTCTTGAAGGGTTTACTGATGCAGACATGGCGGGTGATCTTGATAGTAGGAAATCTACTTCGGGTTACATTTTTACTTTTACGAGGGGAGTTGTTTCTTGGCAGTCTAAATTGCAGAAGTGTGTTGCCTTGTCGACAACGGAGGCTGAATATATTGCAGCTACCGAAGCAGGTAAGGAAATGCTTTGGATGAAAAGATTTCTTCATGAATTAGGTTTGAGTCAGAAATAGTATGTGGTATTTTGTGATAGCCAGAGTGCTTTGGATTTGAGTAACAATACCATGTACCATGCTAGGACAAAGCATATTGATGTTAGGTACCATTGGTTGTGTATGGCGACGGAAAATAAAGAATTGCAGTTGAAGAAGATTCACACCGATAAAAATGTTGCAGACATGTTAACCAAAGTGGTTCCCAAGGAGAAACTTGAGTTGTGCAGCAACTTGGCCGGGATGGACACCTTGGCCAAGGCAAAATTCAAGTGAAGCAGGTTGTGTGACATATCTCCTTCGAATGGGGTTGGAGGGGGAGATTGTTGGGGTTATGCCCATTTGGGTCCAACCCCATATTTCTTTGGGCTCATAAAGGCCCATATAGTTTAATGAATAAATGAATGGCCAAGATTTGTTTTAGCCTAATCTAATGGCTAAGAATAAAAACTAATGTAAAAGGGTTTTATGGCTTTGCTTAAAGCCGACTTTGGCTTTGATATTTAAGCCGTGAGTTGCTTTGGCAATAATTGTGCCAACAATTGAATTTGCAATTGAAAGAAAAAGAGAGAGCAGCGCAATCAATTTTTGATTGCGATAAGTGGGCGGCGCAAAATTCTTTGCGGTTTGGCAAGGTGATTAGCGACGGCACATGGTGGGAGGAACAAGGTGATTTCTCCTTTTTTATTTGGACTTACAAGAAGCTTGTAAGGGTGTTGATCTTGCTCCATAGAGAGTGCAAGGGTGAGAGATAAGGGCAACAAATTGGGTTTCTTTGGGATTGATTTCTTGGTGATCCAAAGAGGTAATCCTTGTATTTTTATTCCAATTTGTTGGTGCATAGGCTTTGGGCAATTAACTTAGACTTGAACTATTGTAATTGCTTATTCCTCATAGTGGATTATTATCCGGTTTTGCCCCGTGGTTTTTCCCTTCATACTGAAGGGTTTTCCACGTAAATTTGGTGTTCTTTATTTTTCTTTAATTGTTGCCAGTTTGGATTTCTGCTTGCTTGGTTGAGATATATCTGTTTGGTGAACTGGTTAATTATTTTAACTGCTTTGGATCATTGGTTTGGATATTGTTGTTGGTTTGTTGTCTGTGGGATTTGTATTTGTTTGCTTCCGCGCATGCATATTATTGTAGGGCCTTCCCAACAGGTTCAAGTGGTTTGACACTTGTTCCCCTTCAGTCAAATTTTGGATTCGAGTCTTGTAAATGGATCGAAAACCATTGTTGGGAGAGTTTTATCCCTATAGTGGGTATGGATTAAACCAGTTCGAAGATTAATTTATAAATATATCAAAAAATAAAGTCAAAGTGTCGGTGAGGTGTTGGAGTTGAGTCTTGACTCTAGTGATGCAATTCTTTTGTGCCAAAGCCAACACTCAACAGCATCAAAATAAAAACTCTAGAATATTGAGGTAAAAAAAAAAAAGAAATGGCACCAGAACATGGAGAAGAATAAAATAAGTGAGAAGCAAGTGGGGTTTGGGGGATAGACAGAATCCTGAAGTAATTACCACCAGATTTGACATTATTTTCTTAGGTTTCTGCAGCTTTGTAACAACTGCATGTGACATACAAATAGACACCGTAATATAACATGATGAATCTCTTTATGTTTTACTTTGTCCTGCGGAGTACGGATTAACTTGACCAAACAATTCCCAAAGGATTTGGTATTATAGTAATTGCTCTCATTGTCTTATTCATCGATCCTCTTGGCACAAAAGGCATTGTTGACAAATAAAGCTGGCCTAGTCATCAGGTATTTTTGGCTGTACAATAAACAGCACTGTTTAAGATTTGTATACTTACTCATCCATCTTTTGATGATCTAATCTCGTCGACACTATATTAGAAAAGAAAGATATATTGTCTGAGTCATTGGATGATCGATGTAAACTTAATTGAGTTTTTATATACTTCATTTCTTTCTTTCTTTCTTTTTATTTTTTAATTAAAAAGATACGTTTATTCGACCCTTATAAATTTCATCTTTTCCTATAATTAGTCCTTTTTTTTTTGGCTATCCTTGTCCTATCAAGTCTGGTGGAGGTGGAAAGGATATTAGTCATCCAAGATCATAAATTCATTTCAGACGTGTTTAAATTCTCTAAAAAAATCTAAAGGTCGAATCATTCAAATTTAAATTGATTCGAATTTGGGTCATTCTAATTCTTGTTGCTCTTATTTTTAATCAAAAGTTATAATTGGGTTGAGTTCAATTTCATCAGGTTGGACAATTTTTCTGATTTGAAAGAAATTTCCGGATATAGTTTAACCATGCACTTTCTGCATTTTTAATAACAAAAATTTTAGGATTTTCAACGATGCTATTTACATTTTAGACAAAAATGTCTCAACAAATGTATAAAAGCGTAAGAAATAGCGACGTCATATAAAAATGTCACTTAAGTTAAGAAAGTGACATGATGAATATAGTGTCGCCTGAAATGTCGTTAAAACTCTAAATATTAACAATGTTTTGCATAAATGTTGTTTTATAATAATTTTTTGACTTTGAAGCAACGTTTCTGACAAACGTTGCTTTAAACCGATTTATAAACGTTGGAAAATGCATTTTTAGTAGTGTATGAAAGTAATTTGTTGATGTCCAAATGAGAGTACCATAACTGAAACGATATAATATATAGATCATCTAATAATTTCTCCTTACATTGTATAATAATTAAAATAATTTCATTGTTAATTACCTTTACAAACATTTTAAAAACGAGGCTCTCAAATTATCATAATTTTATCCTTAAAATTTTACTGTGGACAATTTAACCATCAAATTTTGATATCCAACAACTCATGTGACAATGATGTGACCTTGGTATGAAGTTGAAATTTGCATTTGTGGGGTTTATGTTTGAAAGACTTTTATTAATTATAGAATAAGTTTTTTTTAGTCTTTAAATGTTTAATAACGTACGTATTATATAATAAAATTATGTAGTTATAAAACTTAATGTTCTATTAACGCTATTGAACCTGAAATACCTCTCATTTGCATCACCCTTCAAAACACCCTATAAATAAACAATTTTGTGATAACAAATCTCGTTGGGAAATCATTTTTGATCTTCCCAACCAACTAAAAATTATAGTAGTGACGATAACATTGTTAAGCTCAAAAATGGCAAGTCTTAACATTTATTTTGTCTTGCTACTTTTAATTGTAACAGGTGGAGCTGTCATAGCTATAGAAGACTTCAACCAGATTATTAAGGCAAATGATTGTGAAGATCAAATAATGATGAGTATGCCTTGTGTTATGGAAGTTTTCACAACTATATTCAAAACCGGAACTGTCAGTAATAGGTGTTGTGGTGAATTGGCGGTGTTGAGTCTAGTGTGTCACAATGCATTTGTCAGAAGGACTCTTCAAAATCCTATATTCAAAAATTTGGATCAGCCAACAATTATGAAGAAAAGTACGCAAACATGGAATCAGTGTGCCTCGATCACCAACAAATGTACCTCCTTTTGCTTGAGAAGGTTGAATTGATTTGATTTCATAAAAGATTAAAAGAAACAATAACCTGATATATATGTATGTATTTTAATTTAATTCTAAAAAATACATGCTAAAATATAAATAAGACATTTTTTTGTCATTTTCTAATATCTTATACCATCAATTAAATCTACTCGTGTTTTCTACACTTACTGAGCTTGTTCTTGGTATAATTATTATCAATAAAAATACTAATACTTATTTTTATTTTTGTTGTTATTAGAATAACAACTTTACCTGCATCTACATTGAAATTCTATTAGGCACTAGCTAAAAGTATTTATAATCTCCAAACTATATCTCACTTACCTCTCTCCACTTGCTTCACTTTTTCTCTCATATATTTCTACTCTCTTTTGAGATTTTTCAGATGATATTAAGCCGCATTAAACCCTAAAGTTATATTAAATTGGTATATTTTGAAATTTCTAAGGTTACAAGAAGATTTTAAATTTCAAATTTATAGAAATGACTTGTCCATGGCCAGGTCAGGCCTAAATTTGAGAGTTATGGTATTCATGATTTCCCAAGCTCGGCACAGTCCGAAAGACGGGTTTATAGTTTTATTCAAGGCTCGTACATATTTTAAAGACATGATTGAGCCCCCTATAAAGCCAGCCCATATTTAATTTTTTAAATAAATGTAATAATTTAAATTTATCTAAAAATAAAATTTAAAAACTAAAATACAAATAATCTAATAAAAAAAATATAAATGAGTTTTAATAAAGAATTAAGATACACATATAAATTGTTTAACATTATGAATATATATAATATTTATACACAATTTGGGCGGAGCTCGGGTCTAAAACATCAAGATGAAACCCTGACCCATAAAATGACCATTCTCATTTCTCCAAGGCCCGATCGTGCCTTATATATTTGTCCAAGCCCTTCAAACTTTCGGGCGGACCTTAAGGTTTGGGCGGGTGGTCCGGCCCTTGGACATATTTAGTGGACATTATTTTCAATAAGATTCAACTTAATGAAATTGGGTGGGAAAATGGCGTAATAGACATTTTGGCCATTGAAATAGTAAAAAATGGACAAATTAGCTGTTAAACTTCCAAAATTGTCAATTGCACATCTTAACTTGTAAAAAATGGACAAAATTACCATTGGTTAAATTTTGTTAACAATTGGACAAAAAATAGCTCTTTTTGGATGGAATTTGGTACAACTCTGATAAGTTTCATTCAACTTTCGTTCAATAGTTAACGAAATTTAATCAATTTATGTCCAAAAGAACTAATTTGTCCTTTTTTTTCATTTTTTTTTCTAAAGTGCAAATGATAATTTTTAAAGTACATGGCCAAAATTTCTATTAACCTATGGGGAAAGGTGAGAACCAGGAAACCAAAAGAATCGTAGAGAGACGGCAATGGGGTAGGGCGGAGGCGGGGATTGCCTCCGACCCACCACACAACCCTCTTGCCCCGTAATTATTTGCCCTGCCCTGCCCCACTAAATATATTTTTTCCTATAAAATGTGTGTAATTAAATTTTAATATAACAAATTCGGTCATTAATTTATTAAACGTTTATTATTATTTTTTATAAGTGATGATAATAAAATAGTAATTTCAATAACTAATTTAATTAAAATTTCAAAATTAATATAAATATTTTTATTTAATTACTTAAACATTTCTAAAATATATAAAAATAAATTTTAAAAATATTACTTTGGAAATATGTAATTTAAAAATGTAATTTTTAAAATTTTTTTAAAATAAACTTTGGAAAATTTAAAACTTAAATTTTTAATAACATATTCTTTTAAATTTTAATTGTATATAAATTTTTCATAATTAATGGTCAAAAACGAAATCGTTTGACTAAAAAAAAAAATCAAATGTGGTCATTCAATTTGGAACGGAGGGAAGATTATTAATATATACAAGTGGTTCGGCTCGCGCTGGCACGTCGAGTGTTCAAAAATTTGGATTATTTAAGAATTACTTCTATTTTTTTTGAAATAAGAATTACTTCTATTGAATGCATTCACTCGATGTTGAGAAAATGTTTCAAAGTTACAACATTATCTAAAATTTATTATATTTCTAAATAGAAACTATTAATCTATATAAATGGAAAACTGGATTTGCTTGAAATATATTCTATCATCTAAATTGTAAAGCTTGCTTATATAATGTCTTCTGTTTAAAAACATACAATACCTAAATGATTAACCTATTGTTTATCTGGTATCACAAAAATTAAAGTCTATACCAATTAAAATAAAAACCTTACTGTCAATTTATAATTTATCGATTGAGAAAATAACTGCATGTCTTAAGCCATCGTAAATGAATTTGAACTAAGTAAATATCAATTTCACTTCTTTATATACTTAATGCAAAATTCTATTTAATTAAAAATATAGTAGTATAGATGAAGGATTAATTTTCTCTATCACCAATCATGGATTATTTAACTTTTCAATAAACTAAAGAGTAATTCTCCCAATAATAAATACGTCTACACTAATAACTTCCCAAAACGGTTTCAAATGACATGCAATTACCAAAATGACCAAACAGGTAAAGGAAAAATAAAAATCTAGTTTGAACTTTTCTATAATTTACCAAGTGAAAAAAGACAAAAAATTGACAAAATACTGACTGCTCATCAATCCTGATTTGGAGCCTTTAATAATTTTGGGTGTTTCAAATAATATTTAATTTATATATATATATATATATATATATATATATATGAGAGGGCGGGGCAGAGGTTACCATATACCACAACCGCC
>AWWV01008722.1:0-18508 GCA_001974805.1 Corchorus capsularis
CATGACGGGACATTGCGGGTTTTGCAATCCTTCACCGAGCAACTTTAAGGAAGAATCGTCACCGAAAGTCTAAATCAAATGGATGCCTCATGGCATTTCGGTTCGAGAGACCATAGGTTTGGCTTAAAGCCTTAAACAACAGGCAAAGCTGCAAATTACACATCTTTGCCCAAGGTACTTGACTACAACAAGCTGACCTAAAATAATAATAATTAAATAAAATGCTAACATAATTACGAGTTATAAAGGATATTAATGTATGTAGAAGGGAATTATATAATCTCATCCAATGCTCATGTAAAATTTGACTCCATGAAATAATAAATTAATAAGAAATCATCTGAGAAAATTTACATGAGAAATAAATTTCCTTGTAAATGAGATAGTTAGAAGTCAATGAAATTACTTGTAAATCATGAGATGGTTAGAAGTCGGTGAAATTACTAGAGGTTTCGGATTTAAGACTTTCCAATTCCATCCCTTTTATCTTTTCAATGTTCAAACTTCAAAGTATCATGTATTAATTAATGAAACGCTGTACCCATATGTCATTTGGGTTTAGATCAAGTGGTACACCTTAGGTGGATATATGGATAGTGATCCTCAATTTAACTCATAGTAACTGAGGGCACTTTAATTTAGATTTGAAATGTGAAAATGAGACTAGTTTCACTTAATAAGCAATAATCCCGACAAGAAGAAACTTAAATAAGAAAAAATTTTGGCCACGAAATCACTCCTAATACTTTTGAATGATATATACTATATATATTGCTCGCTTGGATTAAGCTTCGTCGTCAAGACCAAATTCATCCATCGATGTTATATTCTTCTTCTGATCCACTAGGCTTATTATGTATGTTTCTTGTATACTGTAATAATTCTCATGTATGATTGTTTCCTACTCTTCCCTGTAAAAAATTAGTTATATTACATTAGAGAGAGGAGGAGGAGACAGAGAATAAGGTAGCATAAACATGTGGTTCTTGGCCACTAAAATGTAAACTAATTACTTGTTTCCTTAATGAAGTTCGTAATATCTAAGGGAAAAATCATTAAATACGTGAAAGTACATATGTAAGAAAAAAAGAGTATTGCTACATCACCTTCCAACTTGTCTCTCAAATTTGTCCCCCCTCCTGACGTGTCATCAGAAAACTTATCATAATTTCTAAAACCCTATTCAATAATAGTCTAAAATCAAGGGATTTACCCTCAAACTCTCTATATTTATAACTAGGGGTTAAACCTGAATTTAATTTCTTACCTTAATTATTAGGGGGCTAAACCTGAATTTAATTTATTTACTTAATTATTAAGAGGGGCAAATTGGAGGGTAAAAAAGAATTATCCCAAAAAAAAAAGAGTATTGCTACATGACCCTCCAACTTGTCCCTACAATTTGTCCCTCCTGACGTGTTATCAGAAAACTTACCATAATTTCTAAAACCCTATTCAATAATAGTCTAAAATCAAGGGATTTACCCTCAAACTCTCCATATTTATAACTAGGGGCTAAACCTAGATTTAATTTCTCACCTTAATTATTTGGGGGGCTAAATCTAGATTTAATTTATTTCCTTAATTATTAGGAGGGTCAAGTTGGAGGGACAAATTGGAGGGTCAAAAAGAATTATCCCCAACAAAGAGTATTGTTACATGACCTCAACTTGTCCCTCCAATTTATCCCTCTTGACGTGTCATCGGAAAACTTACCATAATTTCTAAAACCCTATTCAATAATAGCCTAAAATAAAGGGATTTACCCTCAAACTCTCCATATTTATAACTAGGGGCTAAATCTGGATTTAATTTCTTACCTTAATTATTAGGGGGCTAAACCTGGATTTAAGTTATTTCCTTAAGAGTATTGCTACATGACCCTCCAACTTGTTCCTCCAATTTGTCCCTCCAATTTGTCCCTCCTGACGTGTCATCAGAAAACTTACCATAATTTCTGAAACACTATTCAATAATAGCCTAAAATCAAGGGATTTACCCTCAAACTCTCTATATTTATAACTAGGGGCTAAACCTTGATTTAATTTCTTACCTTAATTATTAGGGGGGCTAAACCTAAATTTAACTTATTTCCTTAATTATTAGGAGGGTCAAATTGGAGGGACAAGTTGGAGGGTCATGTAGCAATACTCTTTTTTTTTGTGATAATTCTTTTTGACCCTCCAATTTGTCCCTCCAACTTGACCCTCCTAATAATTAAGGAAAGAGTATTGCTACATGACCCTCCAACTTGTCCCTCCAATTTGTCCCTCTTGACGTGTCATCAGAAAACTTACAATAATTTCTAAAACCCTATTCAATAATAGCCTAAAATCAAGGGATTTAGCCTCAAACTCTCCATATTTATAACTAGGGTCTAAACCTGGAACTTGAATCTGTTTATTCAACTCAATTCCACCAATATCTTTATTACACACACACACACACACACACACACACATATATATATATATATTTATCAACCCTTTATTTTTTTTATAGGATCAAAATATGTATATACCAGATATTATTCCTGCGCATCCGCGTCAGGGTTTTTTTTTTTTTTTAATTTCAATAGTTGCACAAAAAATTTTAATCTTAAGAAGAAAAACTGGGAGAGACAAAAAGATTTTTAATTTTAGGATGAGAGAAAACATTAAATAAAAGGAGAGTCATTAATTCTGCATTGTCCTAATATATTATTTTGGTTGAATGAAAATATTAATTGTAAAATCAATTTAGCCAACCAATTAATTTTGGACAAATGTCAGACGGAGAAAAGTTAAATGCTGAGCATACAGCAGTTTCAAGATAACTTTAATATATATATATATATGTACTATAAATTATCTCCACGCATTCGTGTTGGGTTTTCGATTTATGATTGGAACTGAGCAATGCAATTCTAAGTAAATTTTTATCTTATGTAATAGAAATTAAGTTAAATGGAAGAAAATATTATTAGGATTCTAATATCTATTCAAATAATTATCTACTGGAAAAATAAAATTGAATTTTACTTTGATTATAATTCAATGTTCTAAATATTATTTATAAATATTATTTGAAATTCCAAATATATAATAATTTATATTGGTTTTCTCTAGAGTTGTCCATGGGCGGGCTCCGGCCGTGCCCATGCTTAATATAAATGACAATATTGCTTGCCCAAGCCTGGTCCGACCCGACTAAATGGGTCTCCCATCTTGTCCAAGCCCGTCCAAATAATTAGAGGCTTTGACCAAGCCTGTTCAAGCCCGCCCGTATACCAAATAAATAATTTATTAATTAATTTTTTAATCTTTTTTAATTTATATATTTATGTATATATGAATTAATATATATTTTAATAATCAAAACTTAATTAATTAACATTAATAGTAATTTTTAAATAATACATTAACATATCTAATAATTTCATTTAATTAATCTAATGTAATATAAAAATTATATTGTTATTATTTAAACGGGCCGGGCCCGGGCCGGTCTCGGGCCAGTCTCAGGGCTTAATACTCAAAACGAAGCCCGGCCCGTTTTCTAAACGGGCTTAAAAATTTTTTCAAGCCCGTCTAACGGGCTTCACATTTATGTCCAAACCCTCCCAAATATCGGACGGGCTTGCGGGTTTGGGCAGGCGGCCCGGCCCATGGACAGCTCTAGTTTTCTCCCAACCAATCAGTTTTGGACAATTGGTAATATGAGAATAGTCAAATATTGAGCATACAACAGTTTAATATCCAATTTGAGTCTAAACCTTTACCAACTTGTTAAATTCCAGCCTAAACCTTTAAAGAGCTCCAAATTGGACCCAAACGTTATCAAAACCAACCAATTCAAGCCTAAATATGACAGAAGTTAAGTTGTGTACTACACACGCTCTATTTTGCGCGTACAAAAGTCCACGTCGGATCCTAAATAGCCACCTGGCTATTTCTTAATTTTTAGTTTTTTTCCTTGTTTTCTTCTTTCTTCTCCAACGTCTACAAAATTTTCTTCCTTCTCCCCCGATGCCTAAAAATCCAAATTCCATCATCATTGTCTTTCTTCCAACACCAGGAACACTCTCAAGAACCATAACCCAACAATTAAGAGACCCCAGCTTCATGAATTGTCTCAATTGCAAGAACCCATGTCAATGGAGCCCCAATTTTTCTTAAGAGGCTGAAGAAATCCAAGGCCACTCTTTTGGCAAATGAAACCGATCAAGCCGAGTTTCGCAAGAAAATGATGGCAAAACAAGCATTTGACATGAACCTGACCTATGCAAGTCACTTTAGGTGAAGAAGGCTCCTGGGTTTTTTTTTTGGTCGAAGCTCGTGAGTTTCAATGGAGGTATTGTTCTTCCTATGGGCTTGAAGATGATAAAGTAAAAGCCGATTGCCTTAAGGGGAAACTTAGCCAACCCAATGGTGTTTTGTTTACTTTGCTTTCCATGTATAATGAGTGGGAAGCAATTCTGAATGGAACGACATGCAAAATTGATCCTGCTTCAATTTTGGTTAAAAATTTAAATCTGATAAGTTTATGTTCTTGATTTTTTTTATACAAAAATGTTCTTAGTTCTTAGAAGATGGTGCTTTTAATTCAATAATTAATAAAAATGAATATTAAAATCGGTTTGTGGTTGAGAAAAAGGGGAGAGAGAGGTATTTATAATTTTTACTTTTATTCTTTTACATCGTTTATAGACAGTCACGGCGCGTGTTGGATAAAACCACATTTCCATTTAACTTACGCTCGATTTGGTTAGTTTTGATAACGTTTGGGTCCAACTTGGAGCTCTTTAAAGGTTTAGGCTGGAATTGAGCAAGTTGGTAAAGGTTTAGACTCAAATTGGACATTTGGCGATAACTTTAATAGTAAGGTATATAGATAATAATAATATATAGCGAGAGGGGTAGCTCGCGCTGGCGCGTCTAGCGTTTTGAAATTTGAATTGTTAAAAAGTTGCTTTTATATGAATTGCCTTAATTTTGGTGTATTTTAGTGTTGTTAAGGAGTAGGAATCGTTTGGTAATGTAAAGGAGTAGGAAAAGTTGAGTACCAAATTTTTAATGCAATATAAATTGATTGATGTGAGTTATGCTCTATAGTGAGTAAAATTTACAAGAGGAAGTCTTATGATGAATTTGATTACGTTAAAAATAAAAGTTGGTTCCATATGAGCTGTTGTAGTTTGATATTGGCAATAAGGAGCATGTTAACCTTAAAAAGTAGTAGTATATTAAAGGTAATAAGTTTAGCAATACGGACAAAAAACATTGGTATTTGTCAAAGCAAAAATTCATTTTTTATTGTAAATTTATTTCGACATTTTCTAACAATACAAAATAAAAATTGTTAAAACTATCCGTACTTATTCCAAATTGATAAACACATGTAGATATATATAGCAAAACTCACAACTCAATGCTTTGAATTGATACAAAATGTGTTTTAAATATTTGTTTTTTCAGTATTATACTACACGATTTAGCGAAAACTATTGATACAGAATTAAACAAACTGAAATATTTAAAACTGTAAAATAAACACATAAGGTGAAAGTCTTTCTTTTGTGGCTTTGCATTTTTTTTTGTAACGTCTAAATCTGTAATGGAAATTGAAGAGTTTAAAATTTAGCTATGATGTCAACATATTAAGGAGAATTCCTTACTATACCATAAAAAAAGCTAACTCCAATTCTTAGGCTTTAAAAAAGTCAAATTCTATCATTTTATCCAATTTGGAAATAAAAAAATTCACTTCGATTTGTACTGCAATTCTTCACTCAACATAAAATGCAAATAGTCTAATAACAATAATCAAACTCCAATCACATACAATCCAGCTTAAATAAAATGTATTTCAACAAAATAGTGAAAGCAGTAAATTTAAATTTTGTTTTTCTTTAAAAAAGTATGTTAATTAAAATCAAGAGAAAGAATTGCTATATTAAAGATAAGATGAGAATAGATGGGTATTGAATAGTTAAAAAGAATGAAACGTCCTGTTCTGTAATTAGATTTCAAGAATGAATTCTGGAAGACTTTATTATGAATCATTCACAATGAACTAAAACGGTTCTCAAAAAATGGAATAACAACAATGAATATCTAAAGAGTTGATTTTATTCCGAGTTAATGGTTTGGTTTTATAACTCTTTTAATTAAGTGTTAATTAATGGTTTGTAAAAAATTACTAAAACGGGGCGATAAGGTCTCACTAGATTAAAAGTTGGAAGGACTGTTAAGTAATTTCACATTGCTACAAAAATAATATGTAGTATATATATATATATGGTTTATCAACCTTTTCTTTTTCTTTATATACTAAACTTTTAAACTTAGCGGAAATATCTAAAATACTCTTTTTAATATTAAGTATTAATATATGTTTTTAAGGGTTGATATGTATTTTTTATATCAGTCTTTTTTTATACCAATCTAATATATCTAAAGTTAAGTGAAATATCTAAAATTTCTTTTTTTTTTATTTAAGGTTATTGAAATGTTTTTTTTTTGTGAAAGGTTATTGAAATGTTTAATAGTACTATATTCTAGCATGCAAACTTTTTTTTTGTTTGATAGTACTCTTTTTTGCCAGGTTTAAACTTACTAATACTTTTTTGATTGATTTTAGATTGATTAATAAAACTTGAGACGAGTTCATGCTTAGAGTTGTTGAATTATTGAATTTTGATCTTTAAATTGGATTGAAAGTGTAAATTACTATATCTCTTTTGATAACAACTGCAACTCTTTTAATAATAACTTTTAGACAATAGAATTGGCCCACTTCATTGTTATTAAAAGGTTACTGAAGTTATTAAGATTATTGAATTAGTTTATATTTATTTATAGCATTATAGCTTTTTTTATATAATATATATTTAAACCTTTTTGGGTCAACTTAGATAGGAAAATCTGTATTCTTAGAAGCTACTAAAATTAAAATTAATATAAGGGGGCGTTTGGTTGGGGGTGATCTTTTATCACCTGTGGTCATTTTGGCAGGTGATCTCAGATCACCCTGTTTGGTTACATTTTTTGGTTTGGTGTGGTAATCTGGATTACCCCCTGATCACCCCTCTAAGGGTGATCTTGATTACCACCATAAACCCATGTAATCTTTGATCACCGGTGATCTTGGATCACTAGTGATCTAAGGGGTGATCCTAACCAAACGCCCCCTAAGAGTGTTAAAGTTAATGATTTTGTTAATAATATCATAGCTCTTTCAAAAACAGTTTATTAGTAAACTTAGATAATAAAATAGGTAACCTTTATTATTAATGTAAGGTTACTTTAATTAATAACGATGTGAATTTCTATATAGTAGTGTAACTATATTGGTAATATTTCTAGCTTTTTTAGTAAGAATAGGGAAGAACAATTGGTAGTCCGAGTTACTAAGAATGTACTATTCACAAAAAAAAAATCCCTAAGAACTTAAGTTTTTTTTTTTAAAATTTGTTCATGTGACTAAATTTTGTCTAATTGATAATTCAGTTAAATTGTCCAAAATAAAGTTCAATGCCCAAATCTAATGTTTTCAAGACTTCTATAAATTAGAATCATCAAATAAATAAATAAGTCTTTTTATAGAGTCATTAAATTTTTCATAACGTATATGTTGTTATAAAACTTAAGTTTCCATTAATGCTATTAAACCTGAATCACCATAAGTTTTCTCATTTGCATAACTCTTCTTGTTATTCATATTACCCTATAAATAAACAAATTTTCTATAACAAATCTCGTTGGAAAATCATTTTTGATCTTCCCAACCAAATAAAAATTACAGTAGTGACGGCATCATTTTTAAGCTCAAAAATGGCAAGTCTTAACATTTATTTTGTCTTGCTACTTTTGATTGTAACAGGTGGAGCTGTCATAGCTGTAGAAGACTTCAACTAGATTATCAAGGCAAATGATTGTGAAAATCAAATAATGATGAGTATGCCTTGTGTTATGGAAGTTTTCACAACTATATTCAAAACCGGAACTGTCAGTAATAGGTGTTGTGGTGAATTGGCGGTGTTGAGTCTAGTGTGTCACAATGCATTTGTCAGAAGAACTCTTCAAAATCCTATATTCAAAAATTTTGATCAGCCAACAATTATGAAGAAAAGTATGCAAACATGGAATCAGTGTGCCTCGATCACCAACAAATGTACCTCCTTTTGCTTGAGAAGGTTGAATTGATTTGATCTCATAAAAGGTTTCAAAAAATAATAAAATGATATATATGTATGTATTTTAATTTAAATTTAAAAATTACATGCTAAAATATAAATAATACATTTTTTGTCATTTTCTACTATCTTATACCATCACTTAAATCTACCTGTGTTTTCTTCAACCCTTCTAGTCATTAATTACCCTAACATAACATGTATGCAGGAAAAAAAATTACATAGAACAATTAAATTTATTAAGCAGACAAAACCAACATATGAGTTTACATTAGTCCAACTTGTAGGAAACAAGTTTTTTCAGTTAAAGGAGCTAAAGGCACCAATAAAATTGACAAATTCAAAACCCTAAGGCTAAACCTCCACATGCATGACTTGTTGACTTTTTTCCTCCTTAAATATTAGATGTAACTCCATATAGTACTTCTATTATTTACCCCTTAATGATGGCTTGCCTAGGTTTTCCCCATTCCGAAAGAGGCCAAAATGTATCAGGACCCTCTAACAAGTTATACTTGTTCAACCTAAAACCAAATAGTACCATGGGATGCGCAAGATGGTATTCCATTTTCAACTTCCCAACTTGACGCAAAAATTCTTGAAATGAGTCTTGTTTCTTCCAAGGACATCTTGGCCTAAAACGCTCATGGATCCTATATGCATATCGAATAAAGTATATGATTCAAACCCAAAGTACAACCATAATGATACACAAAACATCTAAATGCAACAATCCTAACCACAAGTTCATAACTACAACAACAACAAAACTCCAAGACAAACAAAGCATTCCAATAAGGCTGAAATCAAAATCCAAGCATAATGAAAGATAAAAGATCATTATCCAGCAATCCTAACCACAATGTTAGTATTACATCGGCATTAACAACTCAAGAGAAGAAAAAATTAAAACAATTTCATAAGCAATTGCGCAAACCGAAAGCCTAAAACCCCTATGAAGCAAAACCAGTTCGGTTATAACAAAAAATGACATGAAAATCATCAAAGTCAAACAGTATAATACGCGGAAATGCCTAAAACCAGAGATTATAAGTAATCAATGCAAGATAATCTAACAATCAAGAAGAAAAACAGTCTTACAACACAAAAATAAACAAATCATCAGATTGAGTGAACCAAATTGTACGAAATCTATACCAAAATGTAGATCGAAGGTAGCCGAACAAAACCTAGGTGACTAGCAAGGCTAATCGACGGCGATGGCGACGGGACTAAGGCGCGACGTTGGCGGCGATTCTAGGGAGAAAGAGAGTCGGGCTGAAGAGAGAAGGAAGAGAGAGAGAGAGAGAGATTGGGGGAAAAATAAAAGAATTTTATCTTTTAAATTAAAGGGTATTTCGTATTTTTTAAAACTTGCTAAGGATAAAATGGGAAACCAAAAATGGGGGCTTTAAGTGAGATGACCAGCCATCCGTGATACCCACCTCAAAGGGTGGGTATCGTGATACTGTGGCAATTGCGGCGCGTGTGGGTATCTCTCATACCCACCCTCCCATTTGCCAAATACGGCAATCCCATGTTCATATTTCATGATACCCGCCCATAATTCAAGATGGGTGTGAACCAAGCAACCTCTTACTGACATTATCAATAAAAATACTAATACTTATTTTTATTTTTGTTGTTATTAGAATAACAACTTTACCATTTACATTGAAATTCTATACTAGGCACTAGTTAAAAGCATTTATAATCTCCAAACTATCTCAGTTACCTCTCTCCACTTGCTTCACTTTTTCTCTCATATATTGTTACTCCCTTTTGAGAGTTTTAAGATAATATTTAGCAGAATTAAACCCTACTGTTTTTATCCTAAGGTAATAAGAAGATTTCAAATTTCAAACACTTGTGGACATTAGACCTATCTATGACCCCGCGGTCAAGCCTACATTTGATAATTATGTGTTGAGATTTGCTTCCGTTTTTCCTTTCCATAATCATAGAGATTTCTCCCTTGATTGTAGAATATTTGGTCCCTTGATTCTTGCTGTAAATTATCATAATCATAGGCTAGGAATGTCTATATGTGTGTACGGTTGTTTCTTGAAAATTATCAATCTATGAATCAAAGAAGGTTTCTGTCGAATTGTTTTCAATTTGGCATCAGAGCCACCCTTCTTTGAGTTCATTTTTTTTTCTCTTGAAAAATGACCGAAAAAGATGTTGAATCATCTGGTTCCAAATCTGTCCCTATTATTGTTCAATCTGAAGGTGTGTTCAATATTGGAATCACCCTTGATGAAACGAACTATGATGTGTGGTCTCAACTTATGGAGATGCATATCGCAGAGAGAGAAAAACTCTCGTATATTATGGGCAAATCAAAGCGTCCGCTTGAATCTGAAGAAGGTTATCAGAGGTGGTATGCAGATAATCAAAAAGTGAAAAGATGGTTGCTCATGTCCATGAAGCCAGAAATCATGAAGCGGTATCTACGATTGTCGACGGCTCGTGAAATTTGGAGTGCTTTGTCAAAGGCATTCCATGATGGAGGAGATTAGTTACGGGTTTTACCTGAATCAAAAGGCTTTTTCCATGAAACAAGGTGGGAAGTCTTTTCTGAATATTATGGGGAACTAACTGAAATTTTCCAGGAGTTGGATCATCGGGATAAAGTTGTTATGAAGGACCCTGATGATGTGATTGCATACCAAAAGTCAGTAGAACGACTAAGGGTGCATATTTTCCTTGCTGGCCTAGATGGGATGTTTGAAAAGATCCGTGGAGAGATCTTGCGCAAAGAACTAGTTCCAGATCTGGAAGACTGTTATGCACAAATCCGGAGGGAGGCATCGCACCAAGCAGCATTGAGGGAGGATAAGGAGATCTATGAGGCAACAACAATGGTGTCTCGCAACAAGTCAAAGCTAACAAGTGATGCTACAAAACGCTGCACACACTGCAACCGAGCTGGGCATCTCAAAGATGGTTGTTTTGAGCTTATTGGGTATCCAGATTGGTGGGACAAGAATCCAAAACAACGAAAGAAGGATACAAAAAAGAAGTCTCTTATTGTTGTTGCTGAAGAAGGTACATATGATGATTCCATTGAAGCAGCCTCTACTCTGGTGGCAGCCGTAAATGATTGTGGTAAGATTTCTACACATGTTTCGAATAGTGCATGGATAATTGATTCTGGTGCTACTGATCATGTTACTTTTGATTCTAGACAAGTTAATGGTATTAATCAATCCTCAAAAAAATTTGTTTTCACTGCCAATGGTGGAAAAGCCCTAATTGTTGGAAACAGTTCCTTAACCCTTACTGATAATCTTAACCTTGACTCTGTTTTAATTGTCCCATCCTTTAGATTATAATTTGTTGTCAGTTTCTCAAATAACCAAAGCTTTATCTTGTGTTGTATTTTTTGGCCTGATCATTGTGTGTTTAAGGATATCAAAACAAAGAGGACGATTGGTTGTGGTACTAGGAAAGGGAAGCTGTACTACTTGGACATGAGGACAGAAAATTTGGACAAGTTGCAACAAGTTTTGGCAGTCGAGAATGCAGGGGGAGAGAAGAAAAGATCTGAAATTTTATTGTGGCACCGGCGGTTAGGACATGCTTCTTTTGGGTATCTTAAAAAATTGTATCCCAATCTATTTAAAAATATTGATGTTTCTAGTTTTCATTGTGAAGTTTGTGAACTGGCTAAGAGTCACCGTGTCTCTTATCCATTAACTTTGAATAAAAGTTCTACTCCTTTTATGATTGTTCATTCTGATGTTTGGGGACCTGCAAAGATTTCCACTTTAGGGGGATCACGCTGGTTTGTTACTTTTATTGACGATTGTACTAGGATGACTTGGTTATGGATTATGAAGTCTAAAGGAGAAGTCAATTTCTTGTTCCAAAGATTTCATAAAATGGTTAGAACTTAATATAATTCACAAGTTCAAGTACTTGGAAGTGATAATGGGGGAGAATATCAAAGTATTGAAATTAAGAGCTTTATGGAAGAACAAGGAATTGTTCATCAAACTACATGCTCAGATACACCTCAACAGAATGGGGTTGCGGAGCGAAAAAACCGTCATCTTTTGGAGGTGTTGCGTGCTTCATTGTTCGAAGCTCATATGCCAACTTCGTATTGGGGTGAAGCCTTTTTGTCTGCAGTGTATTTGATCAATCGGATTCCCTCAAGTTCAATTGACTTCCAGACACCACTCCAAGCTTTTAACGAATGCGTAAGTGCCCCTTCTAGTTCAAATTTACAGCCTCATGTATTTGGATATGTTGTCTTTGTTCACTTACATAAGCATCAATGCCACAAGTTAGCCCCAAGAGCATTAAAGTGTGTGTTTGTTGGATATGCTATGCATAAAAAGGGGTACAAGTGCTATCATCCCCCTACTAAAAGGATGTTTGTTACATTGGATGTGGTCTTTCATGAGCACTTGATGTATTTTTCTTCTAAGTCTGAACTTCAGGGGGAGAATGGGAAGGAAATTCAAACTCTTGACTATGACTATACTCAAATTGAAATTGATATGGGTGAAGATATAGGTCCAAATGCTGATACGGGTCTGGATGTTCAAGATTCAGGTCTCAATCCGAATAATGAAGCAGATCAATCAGAAATTTCTAATGAATGTTCATTAGATGGTGAAACAGGTTCATCTAATTCTCTTTCTGAAATACCACACCAATCACAACCTCCAAAGAGACAATTGCCAGAGCGAGTTACTAGAGGTATTCCTAAACAAACTTATGAACCAGAAATTTCCAATAGAGTTAAGTACCCTATGAGTAATTTCGTGTCTAACCAAAACCTGTCTGAATCAAATAAATCTTTTATGAATCAGTTATCCTCTGTATCTATTCCTAACAATGTGCAGGAAGCCTTAGCTGATACAAGGTGGAAGGCTGCTATGAATGAGGAAATGAAGTCCTTACAAAAGAATGATACATGGGATCTTGTTGAATGTCCACCTGGAAAAAGGCCGGTTGGGTGTAGATGGGTGTATACAGTGAAACATAAAGCTGATGGTACTATTGAATGTTTTAAGGCGAGATTGGTGGCAAAAGGGTATACTCAGACCTATGGGATTGATTACACCGAGGCGTTTGCTCCTGTGGCTAAAATCAATACTGTTAGAGTGTTGTTATCATTGGCTGCAAACATGGATTGGCCTTTGAAGCAATTTGATGTGAAGAATGCTTTCTTACATGGAGAGTTGACAGAAGAAATTTATATGGATATTCCGCCAGGTTGTATGGTGCCTGAAAAAGAGAAGGGAAAGGTATGCAAATTGAAGAAGTCTTTATACGGACTAAAACAATCTCCAAGAGCATGGTTTCGAAGATTTACAAAGTCCATGAAAGCATTTGGATATCGTCAAAGTAACTCTGATCATACCTTATTCTTTAAAAGGAATCAAGGTAAAATCACTGCTCTTATTGTTTATGTGGATGACATGGTGCTTACAGGAAATGATTTAGAAGAAATGAAGTCGCTGCAAGAACACTTGTCAAAGGAGTTTGAAATGAAAGATCTTGGCTCCTTGAAATATTTTCTTGGAATTGAAGTATCGCGGTCAAAAGGTGGAATATTTCTATCCCAAAGAAAGTATACACTTGACTTATTGAACGAGACAGGTATGTCTGCATGTCAGCCAATTGATACACCAATGGATGAAGGGTTGAAGTTGTGTGTTGAATCAGATCAAGTACCGGTTGACAAGGGGAGATATCAAAGGCTTGTGGGGAGGCTGATGTATCTAGCACACACAAGACCGGATCTTGCATATGCATTGAGTGTTGTAAGTCAGTTTATGCATAATCCGGGAGAGCAACATATGGCTGCAGTTATGCGAATTTTAAGGTATTTGAAGTATGCTCCAGGAAAAGGGATAATGTTCACTAAAAAGGAAGATTGGCAGAGTATAAGTGTTTATACGGATGCAGACTAGGCTAGAGCAATAGACGACAAGAGATCTACTTCTGGTTACTTCACTTTTGTAGGAGGTAATCTTGATACATGGAGAAGTAAGAAGCAGAATGTTGTTGCTTGTTCAAGTGCAGAGGCAGAATTTAGGGGGATGGCGTTGGGACTTTGTGAAGCCTTATGGTTGAAGCTTTTGTTGCAGGATTTGGGCTACCTACTTAAGCATCCTATTCAGTTGTTTTGTGACAATAAAGCAGCGTGTGACATTGCTCACAATCCGGTTCAACATGATCGAACAAAACATGTTGAAGTAGATAGATTTTTCATCAAAGAGAAGCTGGACGATAAGGTTCTTGAATTGCCAAAAATTTGTTCGGAAGATCAGCTAGCTGATATCCTTACCAAGGCTGTCTCAAGACGAATCTTCTTCAAATGTCTTGACAAGTTGGGCATGTATGATATCTACGCACCAACTTGAGGGGGAGTGTTGAGATTTGTTTCCGTTTTTCCTTTCCATAATCTTAGAGATTTCTCCCTTGATTGTAGAATATTTGGTCCCTTGATTCTTGCTGTAAATTATCATAATCATAGGCTAGGAATGTCTACATATGTGTACGGTTGTTTCTTGAAAATTATCAATCTATGAATCAAAGAAGGTTTCTGTCGAATTGTTTTCAATTTTATGGTATTAATTCTTTTCCAAGCTCGGCACAGTCCGAAAACAATGCCTCGATGTGCCTTGATCACAACAAATGTGCCTCTTTTTGCTCGAAAAGGTTGAATTATAAAAGGTTATAAGACACAATAAGTCCATAACATGATATATATATATATATGTATTTTAATTTTATGTGAAATATTACATGCTAAAATATAAATAAGACACTTTTTGTCATTTTATAATATGTAATACTACTTATCATCACTTAAAATCTACCATGTTCTCTATACTTACTCTCATTATTCTTGGTATAATTTATTTCTGAAAGGCAAGAATCAATTTTTATTAATAGCAACAAGTTCATCTGGTGGAAAAAGAACACAGTAGAAATGCTCATACATGTCTGTAGAAGGAACTAGATCCTACTACTCAATTTTTTTTTGCACACAGAAGATATTTATATTAATATATAAAAAAGGGAGAGTTACATCAGATTAGTTTTAGTACAAAAAGGTCCTCTAAGGTTGAGGACTATTCGCCATAAGGTGTACAAAAGATCTAAGGTTAACATCATCATTATATACATCAAGGATGATGTCAGGGAGCGAGAGAAAATGTCTGTGTCGATCTCTATGTACCACCACAGCTCTCGCGAATGAGTCAGCAACTCTATTACTCTCCCTGTAGCAATGCTTTATATATACATAGGCAAAAGATGGTAGGAGAACTAAGCACTCCTCAAGCAGCAGCTGCAGCATGGGAGTGGGTACCCTCCTCCTGTTAAGAGTCGAGACCACAAACAAGGAGTCAGATTAGATAATAATATTAGATAGGCCCCAATCTTTGGCCATTTGTAAGCCTTCTTTCACTGCATAAAATTCTGCAAAGTTATTAGTTGTAAAACCAATAAAGCAAGAAAATGCAGCAATAAATGTCCTATCATGTCCTCTAAGGATACTACCCATTTCAGCCCCACCCGGGTTACCTACCGAGGCCCCGTCAGTATTTATTTTAACCCAATGCAAGGGGGGAGCTTGCCAAGAAATAGAGAGAAAAGAAGAGCTTGGTTGGCTGCTGTTTGGGACACTTGAGACAGCTTGAGTCATGAATTTAGCTTTAAAGAAAATAGAGTTTATGTCAAGAGCCTCATGTTAAAAGAGAGATGAATTTCTACTTTTCCAAATATACCATAAGTAAAAACTAAAAAAGTATTATAAGAGGAGATATTAGATGAGTCAGTAGCCATGGAAATGCGTTTCCATTTGTGGAAGAACAAGGTGATGTTGTAAGAGGAGGGGTCCCAAAAGCTGAACCTTCCCTGAAACAAGAAGCAAAATAGGGACAAAATTTAAACAAGTGTGGAATATCCTCAACTTGACCACATAGATGACAGGAGTTATTGGGGATAATTTTCCTTCTATGAAGAAGAGAAACTGTTGGAATTTTATGGTGAGCTACCAACCAAACAAAAAACTTCACACGGGGCTTACATTTTGATGTCCAAATTGACATCCATGGTAAGGCAGGGAGTTGGGGTGAGTGATACCTGAAATAGAGCCATTTGTAAGTCTCTCTAACAGTAAAGTTAGAGGATGGACAGGGTCCCCATTGCAACTTATCCATGGTATATGTGGAGGATATGGGAATGGAGATGATTCGATCACATAAATAGGGTGAAAGACATGATTCAACAAGAGAGAGGTCCCAAGAATTCGTTGAGGCTGTTATAACATCTTTAACCTTAAGGTTGAGTAGTTGAGGTGGGATGAAGTCAACATGGGAGTTAAGTGCAGTACCATAAAACCAATTATCATTCCAGAAGCTTAAGTTGCTGCCAGAGTGTAATAGCCAGGACAACCCCTCCTTGAAGTCTTTTTTAACAGTACAGAGACCTCTCCAAAACCAAGAAAAGTTAACATTTGAATTGGAGGTATCAAAGATGTCTGAATTAGGGAAATATTTAGCTTTTAGAAGAGTGGCACCCAAAGAATAGGGGTTAGTAAGTAAGTTCCAAGCCAATTTCAAGAGTAGAGCTTTGTTAGTCAAGACTAGATCTCTAATGCCCAAACACCCAGTTCTTTAGGAAGAGTTGGAGTTTCCCAATTAACAAGGTGTGTACTTTTTGCAGTAGCAGTTTTATTCCAGAGGAAGCTAGAGGCGACGGAATGTAGCTGAGAAATAGTATCTTTGGGTATTTTGAAGGAAGACATAGCATAAAGAGGGATGGATTGTAAAACAGAGTTAATAAGTGTTAATTTTCCAGCAGCCGAGAGAAAATGATTATACCATTTATCCAATTTCTGTTTTGCCTTTTCGATCAAATAAAAGAAAGTTTGTTTTGTGACTTTCCCAATTAGCAGAGGAATTCCAAGGTATTTGTCTTTGTGGGTTCTATTGGATATACCAAGGATATTAACACAAGATTGTTTGACCGAAGAGGGGGTATTAGGAGAAAAATGACAGAAGATTTGTCATAGTTAGTCATTTCTCCTGAGGCAGAGCAGTATGCGTCTAAAATAGCAGCCACATTTGTGACTGAGGAGGATGTAGCACGGGAGAAGATGAAAACAATCATCAGCAAAGCATAGGCAAGGGACATGAGGGCTAGATCTAGAAGCCTTCACAGGGGTAATAGAGTTAGAAATAGTTTAAATAGTGATCATCCTAACCAGAACTTCATTGCAAACAATGAACAAAAAGGGGGACATAGGATCTCCTTGTCTAAGTCCTCGGGAAGGGAGGATCGTTTGAGAAAGCTCACCATTGATGAGAATTTTTAAAGCTGACAGTCGAAACACAAGTAAGGATGTAATTGATCCATCTAGGAGGAAAGTTGTGTCTTTTTAGAGTTTGTGCTAGAAAGGACCATTCTATCTTATCATAAGCTTTCTCAAAATCAAGCTTGAGTGCCATTTCATTAACAGAACCAGTTTTCTTTTTATTAGGGAGTGAAGGATTTCATGAGTTATGATGGAATTTTCAGAGATCTGTCTACCCTGAATAAAAGCATTTTGGTAGGGTCCAATTAAATCAGGAAGAATTTGTCTTAGTCTTGCTGTAATGATATTTGAAATAATTTTATATACGATGTTGCAGAGACTAATAGGGCGAAAATGTGTGACTTTAGTGGGTTGAGGAATTTTAGGTATGAGGACAATGGTAGTTTCATTAATATTTGGAAGCAGAACACCTGAAGAGAAGAAAGAGAAAACAGCGGGTAACAATGCATCCTTGATGTTACTCCAAAATTGTTTAAAAAAGGCTGAGTTAAATCCATCTGGTCCCGCAGCTTTGAAAGAGCCAATAGAGAAGGTGGCAATTTTGATTTCGGATTCAGTGATTGGCAAATTTAAAAGATCGAGGTGTGAAGAATTAAGAATAGGGATCATCGGGTCAAGGGAAGGATCAAGGGGATGAGTTTTGAGTGAAGAATATAAGTCTGAAAAAGTGAGAAACAAATTCAAGTTTTAATAGTGGAGGGATCGGAGGTCCAGCCAGAATTAGGTATAAATAGTTGGGGAATTTTATTTTTAACCCTTCTAGCCTTAACATAATTATGAAAATATTTTGTGTTTAAATCCCCACATTTAATCCATTTTGAGTGTGCACGTTGTGCCCAGAAATATTCTTCTTGTTTTATAGCCTTAGTAAGTGAGTTAGAGAGTTGTTTTTCCATAAGAAGTAAAGCTGGCTCTTGGGAGTACTCTAGCTCATTAAGAACAGAAGTCAATTCTGAGGTGATGGTTTTAATTTTTTGTCTACT
>AWWV01008723.1:0-12534 GCA_001974805.1 Corchorus capsularis
GGGTTTCCTCATAGAATTAGGTCATAATTGGATGAAGAACAGACCTAATTAAACAAGGATAACAAAACCCTAATTATACCGCAAACCCTAATTGCAAAATTAAGTGGTTTCGGCGGTATTCAATTAGGTCCCTAGGGTTTTGTAATTTCTTGTAATTTTCGACCTAATTGGTTAAATTAGCCAAAAATCAGTACGTAAACCCTCCAAAATTAGGTCATATCACATGAACATAATCCTAATTTGATGAAATCAAGCAAACCTAATAGGCCGAACCCCTTTTGCAAAATTGCAACTTGGGCGGCAAATTAACTAGCTTGATAAATTAGGGTTCTTGTGATTTCAGCCTAATTGATTAATCAAGCCCAAAATCAGTAGGTTAAACCCTTTAAACTAGGTTATATCACATAAATATAAGCCCAATTTAATGATCCAAGCTACCCCTAATAAGTCGAGCCCTTTTTTTGCAAAAATTGCAACATAGGCGGCAAATTAGCTTGCTTGGTGAATTAGGGTTTTTGTGATTTAGGGAAAATTAGTTAATTAAGCCAAAAATCAGGGGGTTTAGTGAGTTAATTAGGTCATGAAGATAACCTAATTTTGAAAATTCCAAAACCCTCCTCACCGCGGCCCAAATTGCAAAAATTGCAACTTTGTGCGGTTTGCATGTGTTTTCTAGGGTTGGATTTTCCTAATTTTGTTATTTTTGACTTAATCGATAAACTTAGCCAAAAATAAACATTAGGTTTAGGCTTAATTAAACTAAATTTCAAAAATTTGAAACTTAATTTTCATCGTAAGCCTAAAATCCTAACTTGCCATGTCCATACTTGCAAAAATTTGCACTTTGGATGGCAACTTTAGGGTTTTCGGCCCAATGGCCAAAAATATTTTTAATTTTCTAAAAATTATTAACATAATTATTATTTGGCATTAATAATTAGTATTTTGCCAAAATAAAAATTATGGAATAATTTTAGGTGGTAAAAATTAAATTTTCACCAACTTATTAACAAAATTGTATTAACAACTTTGTTAATTTTGTAGCTCTAGATTTTGTCATGGCACTGTTGAAGGAACCTTAGGTAGGAGATTTCGAAAGAATTCCTTCCAATCTGGAGCTGGAGATGGCTATTGAAGATATCAAGTTCTTCATGAATGATGCCAAGCGTGCTGCTGCAGAGGGAAGCGCAGACTCCATCAAAAAGGCCATTGACACCTTATGCTCTTCTCCTCGAGCTGATCCTGAAGTTGTAAAATTTTGGCGTGACTTCCCTATCCTCTTCAAAGTGTTTGCTATTGAGTATGCTCAAGTCTCCAAGCATTTGACTCGGTATCACCTTGCAATGTTTGGCCAAAGAGAACTAGAACTTGACATCATGAAACTTCATAAGATGGCTGTACCTTCTACTAAAGAACTACAGCTTGTCACCTCACTAGAGAGTCTCAAGGCCGAAATTGTTAAGGTGGAAAACGAGCTCGCTGCCCTTAGAGCTGACAGAGAGCAAGTGGCCATAGAGAAGTGCAAACGGATTGATGAGTTTGCTAAGTCTCTAGGCAACTCTTTGAAGATGGATGAGGAAGTGAACACCAAGTACTTTCAACTGAATCAGCTGATCAACATATTCAATGCTTGGAAAGCGAACATCCCTGATTACTTTTCAGTTTTCAATGGGGATGATCCTTTTGCTGAGATGGAAGAGGAGATAGCTGAGGTGTCAGATGAGGAAGAGTGGTACCTTAGTCCTAGGTCTAGGAACCTATCCTTTCCATACTTTGTTTTCCTCAAGTATCTTTATGACTTTAGGATTTAGTTTTGTTTCAATTCCCAAACAATTTATATTTTGTTTTGAATTGGTGGCAATGGTTTTAGCCAACTTTTAATTCAATGGCCTTCATTATTTTCTAGCCATTTAATCTTAAACAAAATCCTTGTTACTTTCAATCTCATGGTCTTGTAATAAAACCACCAAGATTTAGAAAATACTTAGGATTTTATTTGAAAGTAAAATTGCCAAAATACTTAGTGAAATTTTCGGCAATATAGCCCAAAATCCTTATAAAATTCGGCCTCTTTGCTAAAACAAAGCCAAATTTTACAAAAGGGGTAAACTCCACAACACTTAGATGAATTTTAGTGATAGAATTCCCTTTTAAGCTAATAATTTTCGCCATCTATAATACTTAGAGGCAAAAAAAAAAAATCTTCAAAATTCTTATTACTTCATAAGTAATAAAAATATTTGATTTTTATTTTAAAACCACAAGAACGCGATTGGGGTGGCTGAGTCCACGAAGCGTATGAGTGGGACTACACTTCAGTGAAGCAAGTGGCTGTCAGTTGAGTCATAACCACTTCATCTAGTTCCTTCTCCAGATCAAACTCTGGGTTTGGGTCAGACTGTGCCTCCCATGCAGTTGGGTAGTACTTCTTCAGGTAACACCTATTGATGAACTTCTTATGGGAATCCCCATCTTCGTTCTCCAACCAATAGGCACCGTTTTGAAGTACTTTCTTGATACAGAATGGTCCTTCCCACTTGGGAGACCACTTTCCTCGTTTCTTTGATCCGAGTAATTTACTTGCTGAGGAAGGCGAACTCTTCTAATTAGGTCGGAGGAAACTTCCAGGAAGTTGCAGTGGAGCTTCCTTCTCCTTCTAGATGCTGCAGCAGGTAATAGGAAGGTGAGGAGAAGGGTGTGAGGCGTCCCTCATAGCTGTAGTCGACTCCTTCCCCATAGTACCTAGGTAGTATGAGGTGCTAGGTTGCATCTGATGTATCAGGTATAATCCCTGTTGCCTCCATTGAGCTGAAACTACTAAATCGGCTGAGAGGTGACCATGGAGCATGAGAGATATCACCTAGGCCACGAAATCTTCTATACTTAGCCATATTTAGGCCTTCCAAGGACGAAAATATCCTTTTACTGAGAGCTATGGCCATACCAGGGTGATAAAGCCACTTTGTCCTTTACTGAAGAAGGTGTAAAAGTCTCAAACGACCTTAGATCAAGCTCAAACTTCACCCGTAGGTTTCGTATATCAGCCATAGACTATGGTTAAAATCTTGGCTTATTCTGAGCTTTCCTTCATAGTGAACCGAGCTTCTCACCTCAAATTGTCCTTAAATGAAAAACTAGCATAAGTTTTTCATTCTAAGTCTGAATAAGCTGAAATTTTGCCAAGGATCTTAGAATATCCACATAAGACTATGGAAATAATTCTAAGTAAAACTGAGCTCCCCTTGATGGTGAACTAGGTTTCCACCCTTGCGTTGTCCTTAAATGAAAAACTAGCATAAGTTTTTCATACTAAGTCCAACGAAGCTGATTTTCCACCAGTATACTTATACTATCACCATAAGGCTATGGGAAAAAATCCAAGTGAAACCGAACTCTCTAACATAGAAAAGATGGTTTGTCTCCTCAAACTGTCCTTAACTGAAAAACTAGCATAAGTTTTTCATGCTAAGTCTGTTTGAGATGAAATTTCACCAAGATGACCTATCTGTATCAAGGAACATCATGGTAAAACCCCTCCATAGAGCCGCATCCCCTAGGTAGTACTTCTCCTTTGATCCTGCCCTTTTGTCCTTAAATGAACAAAATGCAAGTTTGTCTCTCCGGGGAGTACTGCTAGTAGGGACGACTTGACCACTGTACTAGGGTGGTCATGTATAAGGGTGGTGAGTGATAACATCTCACACCTCCCTTAGTTCAGTAAGTGCTTCTGCTGCTATTATTCTCTTACTCTATGCCTCCTCAGTGCAAGGGGTGAGGAGACTGCATCCTATGACTGTGATAGGCATAGGGCGGCCTTCCGTGGGTATGGGAAAGACTTAGATTATTTTATCCCATGATATATCTCCCACCTGCATGGTCAGGTAGTATACAACTCCCTTCCTTACTCTTTACCTAAGGTATCAGGTTGCTGTATCTGAGGAAGCTGCACCCTTGAGACTTGCTGTACCACATCCCTACAGGTAGGGGCGGCACATTTGGAGTAATTAATGATAATTATCCTAAATTAATTATTATTAATTAATTTAATTATTAATTTTGGCCTTTCTTCATTAATTGCAAGATTTTTCCTTAATCAGGGTGGTATGGAGACGAAATCCTATCAGGATTTTTGATCAAATCCTGACCACTCATCTTGATCTAATACATGCAAAGACCAATTTACCCTCAATTATAAATTGAGGTATAAACAGAAGTACTTTGTTTTCTAAAGTTTGATGTCTCTAGTTAATGTTACATAATGTTTGTGGTATCGTTCTAGTTAAATAAACCCTCAGGAGACTATAACTCCTCCAATGTAGACATACATTGGTTTAAAGGCTTGTGTCACGATCTAAGTGCCGCCGTACACCTACAAAAGTCGAATCAATATGTTGTTTAGAGGACTAAGCCTTTTATTTTCTTAGGATTAACCTTAGTTTGCTAGGGACTAGCAAAGCTTAAGTGTGGGGAAAATATGATCAGATCAAAATTATGCATCTTTTTATGGTCATTTTCCTATGATTTTTGGGTATTTTATGCTTGATTATGCCTTATATTTGGTATATTTGTGTTTATAGGTGTTAAAGTGAAGAAAAGTGCAAAATCACCAATTTTGCACCTTTTTGGAGCCTTTTTGGATGATTATTTACACAAATATTTTCCAAGGACAATTTGAATGAAGAATGGAGCCAATATGATCGTGATTGAAGAGCTTGAAGAGTCAATTTTATTATCATAAGATTGATCTTCAAGAGTTTGAAGCAAAAGAGCAAAGTTGAGTTTCAAGGCACGAAGACATGTCAAGTGGCGGACAAGCACTGGAGCACATGGGTCCTAAGACAAACCAGGTGGGGTGCCAGGCTTGCGACATGGGCGCCCAGCCAGAGTCGGGGGTGCCACCCAGCAGCCACATGGGAGCAGGCGACCTGGGGCTTGAGGCCAACGCCCTGGGCGCACAAGCCATTAACATGGGCGCCCAGGGGGAGTCGGGGCCAGCACATGCGCGCACATCAGCATGCCATCGTGTGCCTCTTCCTCTTGAAGCTTCTCCATTAGTTTCCAGATTTGGCGACCTTTCTGTATTTTGGCCATAACTTTTGATCCAGAGCTCTGTTTGAGGCAAATGAGTAGGGGTTGGAAAGCTAACTCCAAGATCTACAACTTTCGTGTTTTGGTCGAAGCCCAGTACGGACGTTTTCATGGACGAAAATGCCCCTGAAGTCAGCGGACAGAAACTGTCCTGGGCCTATCTTACGGGTTTGACCAATTTGAGCCCAAATTCCTATTTGGATTAGCTTGAAGACTTGGAGAGCATCCCAGCACGTCCTTAGGGTTTGTTTAGCTCTAAATTAACCCTAAGCCACCCTCTATAAATACCCTCTTAAGTCTAAAACCCTAGTACACCTAGAACAACTTAGAACACAACTTTTATCTCTTTTTCTCTCTAGGGTTGCGGTTTGGGAGAGGAGGCAGCCGCCTCGTCGTCTTTTCCTCTTGGGTTTGTAAGTTTTCAATCTCTCATGGATTAGAGTTTCCAGTCCATGAGAGGCTAAACCTTTATACTTCTTTTCCTTAGGAATTTTTGATCAATAAAATTATGGTGAGACTTTTGTTCTTAATAATTTGATTTTTCTGTTTGAATATGTTTCTTATCTCTATACTTCATCTTATGTGTTCATGTTTTGATAGATTTGGTGGCCAACTTATCTTGATGAGTATGAATGCTATAGTTAGAATCATTGATTCAAAGTAACAATTGAGCTTAGGAGTCCTAGTTCAATGGGATATCAAACCTTATTGAAACCTATAGGCCGAACGGGAATAGGTGTAGGTGAGTTTGGTTTTAATTAAGCATGCAAGCATGTAATAATCTTAATGCTTTATTCTGGAACTAGTTGGTGGAATAAAAGTGTTGATCTCTGGACCGAACGGAGAGGGATTGACTAGTAGCATATTAGGGAAAGTAGGAGTCCTCGCCCTGGACCATTTATTCAAATAGAGTTGTTTAAGAGATTAAGATGATTACTTTGTTCGAATGAAAATTGATGTCTACGTCTAAGGCTATATATCGATTTGGAATAATTTATGATGCTTAATTGATTGCAATCTAATCAAATTCATGCTTTGAGTCTGTGATCCATGATTTATTCGATCAAAATAATTACCTAGAGGAAAAGAAGTATGTTTTCAATTACTTGTTTTTCTTAAATTGTTTCCTTAGTCATTAGTTTAGTTTTACTCAATTGTTTTCTTAATCTAATTTGCCTATTTTGAAGACCCATAAAAATCCCCTTTGGTAAGATTTTCTTTAGTATAATTTGCCTTTAATTTGCTCCCACATTCTCTGTGGATTCGACGCCTACTTGCCCTAACTAATAGTTATAGGTTTATGGGGATTTATTTTGTGATTTGTTCAACGACCGATCACCTTGTGAGAAGTTGTGTGAACATAAACAGCTGAACCCCAAGGCCGCAAATTACCTAAATCAAGTTTTTCGCCGGTCCAGAGTTCATATGGAGTGGAAGACACTGACTTCGATGGCACACGGTTAAGGACATAGGCTGCAATAAGCAATGAATCTCCCCAATACGAAATTGGAAGATTTGCTTGCGCCATCATTGACCTTACCATATCCAAGAGGGTACGATTCCGCTTTTCCGCTACACCATTTTGTTGCGGAGTCCCTAGAATTGTTAGCTGTCGCAAAATTCCCTTTTCATCACAGAGCTCCTTAAACTGCTTTGATAGATACTCGCGCCCTCAGTCAGTTTGTAAAGCCTTAATGCTTTGGCCTAATTGATTCTCAACCAATGCAACATAACGTCTAAAGCAGTTCAATGCTTCAGACTTGTGGGAGATCAAATAGACGTGACCAAATCGTGTAAAGTCATTTATAAATGTGATGAAATAATTTGCGCCATGCATTTCATTCATTTGGTCACTTACATCAGAATGGATTAAATGCAATGGTATAGACACCCGTTTGGCTTTTCCAAATGGTTTTCTAGTTGTCTTATCAACAAGACAATGTTCATATGCAGGTAAAGACATTTCAGCTAGTAGGCCTAGTAGGCTTTCTCAAGCTAGGCTACTCATTATGTCTTGACCTTTATGGCCCAGTCTAGCATGCCATTTCACATAATCATTGCAAACATCATCATGCGTAGCAATCAAAGATATGAAATATGGACCTACTGCAGCTAGAATAATCAAGGTCCAAATCTCAAACCATCTTGAACAAAGCCAAAATTCCCAAAAGAATATCAACTTTAATGCCCTTCAAAAGACAAACCTTAAAGCTCAAGCTTGACTTAGTTATAACTAGAAATAGCTTCTTAGCTCAGTACAAATACGAGCGAAGCATCTCTATTTTCCAAAGTTATAACAAAGTACCTTAGTTTTAGCTTCACTACCATGCTATGGCACTTAGTGCTCTTCGGCAACGGCGCCAAAAACTTGATGTACTAAATCTGCAAGTGCACAGAGTCAGTTGAAGTAATAAAACCTAGAGTAATCCAGGTATCGAACCCACAAGGAACAATTAATTTCTACAATAATTAATTCTATCAAGAGAAGGAAAATTGAAAGTGATCAAAGTAATTTAAATTAAAAGCAATGAAATTATAAAAGCAGAGAATTAAATAAGATTGTGAAGACAGTAATTAAAAGGGTTAGGGCTTCAGGTTTCACCTGATTGGGAAATTATTAATTAACCTATGAATTGAATTGATGCAAAGTTAGAATAGAATTACACTTAATTACTTATGCGCTCCGTCAAGTCTACACAGGAATACTTAACTAATTAGATTCACTATCCGTCGATGTCAACCTAATTAACTAGATTCATTAAGAACAAGTAATTATTCACCTATCAGATTAGCCTAAGATTCATGTCTGATCAAGTCTAACCTGTCTATTTTCCTAGTGCATAGATTATGCTTCACCCGTTAGTCCATGACACAATCCCTAAAACAATATATATGTTGATCAGGCATATAAATCTCATGAAGAACAAGGAAAATAAATCTAACTTAAAAGAAAAACAATTCAAAACATAAATTAAATTATAATCCCAATTGGCTTCACCCTAAACCCTAATTAGTGATTTAGCTACTCATGCTCATGAAAATAAAAACATAAATTATATAATAAATAAAGAACATGAGAGAGGAAGAAAAACACCCTAAAATTGTCTTCAAGAAAGTGGAAGAGAATTGTCTCCAAAAATCCCCTCCCCCCCCCCCTATTCTAAGTACAAAGCCTCCCTTTATATAGGGGTTAAAATTCTAAACCTAAAAGAAATAGGAAAAATAATATAAAGATTACAAATAATTAATAAATCCTAAAGGGGTTAGGAATAAGTGGAATCTGACTTTAATTGACCCAAAATTCGTAGAAAATAATTATTTGTTGAAAATAGGTGAAACCCCATCAAAAATAGGAGAAAAATCAGGTTAAAATCGGGTCCAATCGCATCACCCGCGCGCGTCCAAGGTCTTGCCCGCGTGCAGCTTATCCCAGAAAGATTTCTGCGTGCAAATTTGGCCTACCCCGCGCGCGGCTATGCTTGGCCCGCGCCCGGCTAGCCACAGAAAGTCTCACGCCAATTTCAAATTCAATTTGGCTTGGCAAAATCTCCTTATTTGTGCTTCTAACTTCTATTTTCCTTCAATTTGGTCCATTTTCTTCATTAAATCTCCAATTAAGTCTAAGAAAGAAAATCAAAGGAAATCAAGTATAAAATAATCAAGATAGCTAATAAAAGCACCAAAAATAACACCAATAATTATGTAAAAATATGGACTTATCAAATTCCCCCACACTTAGTTCTTGCTAATCCCTTAGGAAGCTAAACAAAAACTAAACCTAAAACATGATATTGATTCCACTTTCGTAGGTGTACGGCGGCACTTAGCACGTGACGCGAGCCTTTAAACCCCTATGTGAACATAGTGGAGGAGTTATAGTCTCCTGAGGGCTTAACGATACCCACAAACATGCTACATATGAAACTTAGTTCTAAAAACAATTAAAAACAATTTTCAAAAATAATTTTAAGTAAAATAGGTTGCAAACTTCAAAGGGTTGGATACTTCTCAAAACAAGTCACTATCTAATAGAAGTAAAGCACAAATGGTTAGTTTATCATCCAAATCATTTGCCTCAAAAGAGTAATAAGAAACAATTTTTAAGAGCTACTTACCATAGGCTTGTGTCTCATCTACATCTCCACTACAACCATATCAAACCACAAACCAAAATGTATATGCATGTGTATGAGGCGAAAGGTCTTTATAAGGGTTGTAATGGGGCCAAGGGATAGTGAGTTAAGAAAGAAAGGATAAGGAAAATCAAAATATTCAAGAATATAGTAGGGTATAACCTAGATGGACTTAAAAATAATCAAAATAAAGCACAATTAATCCATCAAATAATCAAGAGCTTATTTAATCTTGTAATAGCTCCTCCTTCATCACAACTCCACAAATTCTTCTAAATTTCCTATCTCCACAAATTCTTCTAAATTTCCTATCTTTCTTGAAGAAAATATTGCCTATTTCTTTTGGAGTGTTCCATTTTTTTCACTTTTTTTTCTTTTTTTTTTCATTTTCCAGAGGGACAGTGTCTTAGACATCTTTTCTCCCCTTTTTATTTGGAAACTACTCACTTACAACAATTTTTTTTAAGAAACTTCACTATCCACCAACCCATTTTCACATTCCACTAGTTTCCCCCACACTTATTTTGATCTCAATCTTTCTTCACCAAACAACAAGATCATTAAGCACTAAGAATCAAAATCAACAATAAGGCTCAAGAAATTTAGCCTCCCACCATCCATTAGAACTCAAAATCTACAAGTTATGCTCTTACCAATTCATGAATAAGGGTAGAACTTGTTTTTCAGGTTCAGGGTTCTTTGGGATAATGTGGTTAATCAAAGAAAAAGGCTAAATATATTCAATAAAGGCAACAAAGGGGCTACTAGTGATAATGTAAAAGGGTAGGCATTTTAAGGCACTAACGATCCAAACAAACGCCTTAGTCATCCCCATACACAATACATATACATTCCAAACCAATCATACCACTATCCAAATTAGTCTCGAAGAGATTCGACACAAGTTCTAGAAGTAGCAAAAACCAAATTTTTGTACCCAATTGACAAGCATCATCTTCATTTGACAAACTTTGGCAACCATTTGTAAAAGTAGTTAAAATAATGACACTATTGATGATATCCAACTCTAGAAATTCTTAGCCAAAACCAAAAACAAATTTTTGAAAAATTTAAATAGGAACTACTAACATATGCCTTAATGCAAATGCAATGCATGCAAACAAAAAGAAAATGAAAAATATGCAAACATAAACAAAAATGCAACTTTTTTTGTTAACCTCCCCCCCGCACTTAGAACAACATTGTCCTCAATGTTGAGAGAAAATAAAGATTTAATAAAATTATAAATGCAACAAACACCCTCCCCCACACTTAAGCATGAAACTATATCATAAAAAAATAACATAAAGTGCAAAAGAGAGTAAAGGAAACTCCCCTATGTCCATGCTAAGGTGATGTGAAGGTGTTGACTCCACTCATACAACTATACCTACAAAACAAAAGAAAATAAAATTATTAGAAAAAGATTAAAAGGAAAAATAATAGTCAAGACCATCAATTACCAGAGTGGCCAATGCCATTGTTGTTGCCGTATTTGCTTGGTGTAAGAGCTTCTTTGGGCATGCAAAATTGGCTTTGGCTCTTTGTAGTCCTTTTGGCCTCTTACTAACTTTGCAAACTGGGTTGCACCACCTTTATTTTCAAAGAACCGGTTCATATTCACCCATGTGCCAAATAATCCATCTTCAAAACATCCAAATTCTAGGAATTTTGCAATGCCCAAGAAATCAGGATTCTCATAATCCAAAGTTCTACCAATAGAGGAACCATCAACAATGTTGGCTTCAAGAGTTGAGTCTTCACACTTTGGTGGGGATGTCTCTTGTAAAATTGATGAGAACTCACTCTCCTCTACACTTACTTCCAATGATGGAGTATCGGTGTTGGTTGGAACCATGTCATTGATGAAACTAAAAGCTGTTGTAGAACTTTCAACCAAAGGTGAGATGGAGATTTCAGCTTCTTCTTCTTCACACTCGACTAGTTTAGTTGGAAAAAGACTATATGAATCATCAACTTCTTTACTTTCCAACACTAGTTCACTAACATGATGTTCCGAATCCAATACCATTGTTGAAGGTAATTCATCCAATTTCTCCATTTTAATCATCAACTCTGCCACTTGAACTGTCAAGGATTGAATCCTTGTTATATCTGCCTTAAAAGTCTCCTCAATAATTTGTATTCGACTCGGAGTGGCAGGTTCATATGGTGGTTCACTCCATTGTTGGTAACTTGGATATGGATCATAGTATGGATTATGGGTGAACTCTTGGTTTCCATAGTAATTGTAAGGTGGATAATCATCCCAACCTGAATCGTAAGAATAAGCATTAGAATAGGATTCATAAGAAGAATATCCATCATTACAATAATAATGCTCCATAAGAAAAATAGAGAATTAAAATATAAGGAGCAAGAAAAGCAAGATTAGAACAAAAAATCCAAGATATGGTGGTGTCTAAGCCTCCAAAGTTAGAAAAGAAAATTAACCAAGAAGAAAAACAAAAAGAGTACAAATAGAATCAATTAAAGATAGAAATTAAATTTGTTCCCCGACAACGGCGCCAAAAACTTGATGTACTAAATCTGCAAGTGCACAGAGTCAGTTGAAGTAATAAAACCTAAAGTAATCCAGGTGTCGAACCCACAAGGAACAATTAATTTCTACAATAATTAATTCTATCAAGAGAAAGAAAATTTAGAGTGATCAAAGCAATTTAAATTAAAAGCAATGAAATTATAAAAGCAGAGAATTAAATAAGATTGTGAAGGCAGTAATTAAAAGGCTTAGGGCTTCAGGTTTCACCTAATTGGGAAATTATTAATTAACCTATGAATTGAATTGATGCAAAGTTAGAATAGAATTACACTTAATTACCTATGTGCTCCGTTAAGTCTACACAGGAATACCTAACTAATTAGATTCATTATCCGTCAATGTCAACCTAACTAACTAGATTCATTAAGAACAAGTAATTATTCACCTATCAGATTAGCCTAAGATTCATGTCTGATCCAGTCTAACCTGTCTATTTTCCTAGTGCACAGATTATGTTTCACCCGTCAGTCCATGACACAATCCCTAAAACAATCTATATGTTGATCAGGCATATAAATCTCATGAAGAACAAGGAAAATAAATCTAACCTAAAAGAAAAACAATTCAAAACATAAATTAAATAATAATCCCCAGTTGGCTTCACCCTAAACCCTAATTAGGGATTTAGCTACTCATGCTCATGAAAATAAAACATAATTATAAAATAAATAAAAAACATGAGAGAGGAAGAAAAACTCCCTAAAATTGTCTTCAAGAAAGTGGAAGAGAATTGTCTCCAAAATACCCCCC